>NJDD01001813.1:0-20343 GCA_002245505.1 Calephelis nemesis | reverse complement strand
TTTATTTTTAAGTGTAACAGTATTTATGGCCAGACTAAGTACATATTACACATTACTACTATACACATACATACATACTATACTATATACATTACTGTTATTATATACATATTACTATAACTACAGCATTCGCCGTTTTTATATTTGTCGAATTGAACAACGAGCCAAGCTAAGCATAGAGCCAAACATTGGTATGAACATTTTTATGAGCATTCTAGTCGATGCTCGTTAAAAATGTTCTTCACGATGATGTCAGACTTGACGGCCGAGTATGCTGCATTTATATTCATTGGTAATTTAAAGTAAATGTATTGAACTTAAAAAAAAAACATAGCAACAGGGGTGTGTGGAGGGACGTCTAAGAGCGGTGGGACGAGATGATCGAAGTTTGTCTCGGCAAAAAATCCCAAGAAAATGTTCTCTAGAATGCTCGTCAGAACGCTCGATAGAATGCTCGCTAAAATGTTCTCGTTATTTTTTGTAATGTAACATTCGTACAGATGCTCATTGCAAGTGAATGCTCAAGTCTATCAGCACCTTAAGGGATAATATCCTAAATCTATTGATATTTCAAGGAAAGCATTATAACGCAGGATTTTTGTGAATTCCGGCGTGTTATGGTAGAAATATGATGACAAATATGACGTTTAATTATTAAAAATGTTAATTAAAAACACATCAAATATTAATTTAACATACATCATTGTAATAAATTTGAATGATGTGTCTTTGAAATAGTTAAACAAACACTAAACTTGAATTTCAACGAAACATAAACAAATACTCAGTTTGTAGTTTTGCCTATAGATTAAAATAATTATGATGAAGTTATAGATAGTTTGTTGCCATAATTCCCAAGTTTCAGGCCTTTTTTTTAAAAACAAAAGAAGGTTTTTAGACTCTGACCGCCTTTACTACAGTATTTGAATAGTGTTTGAATAATAGTTGTCAAAATGTACGGATATCAATGTCAGGTACTGTGTTATCCTTTAGTCAAGTTAAATACTATGGTCAAGCTGACTATCGTGCAATAGTAGTGCTTAGATTTTAGGTTAACTTAGGTTTCCATGAGTTTAGTTTAATGTATTTTCAGGCCCATTTCCAAGAAGAGGTAGGCAGAGGCACAACCAGGGCACCCACGACTAGCCGAAGATACTAAGTAACACAACAGGTGGCAAGCCTATCGCCAACCGGGCACATATCCTATCCCGAGCAATTTTTTTATTAAAAAAATTAGAAAAACGCAATTTTCTTTTTGTTGCCCGACCCGGGATTCAAACCCCGGACCTCATGCAGTCAAGTCCAACAACTGAACGGCTAGATCACAGAGGCACACTTTTTTTACTTTATTGTCAGTTTTATTAAGTTTCGGTTATGGTCAGTTTTGTAACTTGTGCAACTAGTTTTTTGTTTGTCCAAGCAATTCAATTCAATGTAGTTTTAAAAAATTGACACTCACACTATGTCCTCATTAATATTTCCACTAACACTACTATGTTAAATAGTTAAGTATTGGGGCGCGCCATTTTAGTTTAGAAGATCTCTATATAGCAACGCCACAAATTAACATGTTAAAAAAAATTAACATTTTATATATATATATAAGAAGTGGCAAACAAGCAAGTGGATGGAAAGTGGAAGGTTTAAGGAATGACTAGGTACGCTCTTTTCTTGAAGGTTCCTGTATCATATTCGTCTGGAAAAGACAAGTGTACCATTAGCAGATCCGTATACCAGTTTTTTTATGATATTGGAAGGTAAACAAGCAGACGGATTTCCTGATGGTAAGAAATTCCCGCCGCCTAGAGACACCAAAGGTGGTAATGATGCGTTGCCAACCAGAGGAAGGGATGTTAGGCCTCGAGCAAAAGTAAGTTTGCCGGCTACCTTACCCTCCGAACCGGAACACGTCATGACGTTATGGCGGCAGGAATAGGTAAGGCGGTGGTAGCAATCCGGGTGAGTCGCTGCGGAAATCTACCACCTAGTCAGATGTCACGGTGCTAGTGACGGTAAGCCTATGCTCGCTTATTACGAGCTGTCTGCAAGGAAGGCAGCTGGTCTATTCTACAAAAGAGCCCGGACCAACACGGGCCTTTTATGTTCTTCTAAATCGTTTAATGACGATCACTTAAGCATCATCAATAACCGCTTGGGATCCGGTGTTTGTTCATCAGCCAGAGCTGTAGAGCTTATACAGGATCACTGCGTCTACCTAACTGTAATAAATGGTGTTGTTGTATCACGAATATACATGAATAACCTCTCATATGTATCGTTTTAATTAATAATACCGCCTCACATATTAAACCACGAATGTATTAGCTTGAATTATTGCATCTGTCACGCTTGATATAGCTCAATTAAGGGGCATGTTCACGTTCAAGCCGATGTGTCAACACACGACGCATCTCCACATGTGTAAAGTACCTGGCTATATTATGTTGAATATATTACAATATCTGCACAGCACTAGGTGAAAGTAATGTATTTCGGTTTTTATATATTTGAAACTTGTTAACATCGATACACCATTTCATAAATAATCTATATACTCATATATGTATATAAAAAAATCAATCCCTATTTCATTTTGTCATCTCATCACCCTCGAACGCTAATTATATTTTTGATGTTTTAGGATATCGTCTGATTAGTATGCAGAGAAAAATAAAAGCATTGCACGTGCTGCCTAAACCGTTTGAAATACATATAACTAATTAATGTACTTACCACGAAATTGCGTATCGTAAAAAGCCTACAAAAAAGTCCGCAATGGCATGGTATCTATCTCCTAAGGTTGCCTCATGGTAATGGTCATGGACATTTTTATATCTGAAAAATACAGGTATTTAAATTTTTTTAAGGTACTTCTTACTTTCAAAACTCTTATTTCTCCTAATCAGTAGGTATTAATTTTTATCTTCATAAGTATTTTAGAATGAAGATAAAAATTGCTCTTTATTTTTCTTCATTTAAATGAGTACTTTAGAAGTAGGCAATCACAGATTAAATATTTCATACAACCAAGAATACCAAAAACATGTATGTCTGCACTTGGTATGAAATAAATGAAAAAGTATCTTCACGCCCATATTCCGAAGAAGTAGGCATAGGCGCAATCAAGACACCCACGACTAGCCAAATGCACTAAGTCCTACTATGTAATAGATCGACAGGCACATATCCAATCCCGGGAAACGTTATTTTTGTTAGGCAATTGCGAATACACATTTTTTCAATTCCCGGGACATTTAGAAGTCAAGTCCGAGACCGGGCTGCTAAAGCAAGTAAGTAAAAAGCACTATATAAATTTAGAAATTCCAAAGAAACCAAGAAATCTTTACGGTATAGAGAAAGAAAAAAAATACTCCGAATTGGAGGCTTACGAAGCCGCGTACAAATGCCTGTTGCTATTAAAAACATCGATGTTTTTGAGAGCGAAATATTGGTGTCTACATTTTTGTTGTCATTGAACACTCTATTAATTTGTTTTTAACTATAAGCTGGAATATTTTAAATTTTTTGTAGAAATTTGATATTTAGGCTTTTTTTGTATGTAATTTTGTATTCGTTTTGAAAAATATTATGATGACCAATCAAAATTATGATTAATCTTGCTTTTTATTTATAGTAAAATAACCAATAATTATTAACCAAATATAATGAAAGGTATGGTTGCCGAGGAGTTTGTTTCGCCGTTTCTTCTCCTGTCTGGCTAGGTTTGGAAACGGTGGTAGTTTACGATACACAGGGTTAAATTCAATTATAGTTATTAAATGTTTTGGTAATAAATAATTAATCTAGTATAAATATAAATAATTGGCTTAGAAGTTAAACCATATGTACTTTATTAAATAATATTTATTATAAATGTTAAAATATTTGTACACCAAAATATAGTAGAATGTGTTGATATACTTAAATATTTTTGTAACATCTCATTTACACACATATTTCCGTAAAAAAATAATTTTCTTTCTTTCTTTCTTTCACTTTTTCCGTAGTTCACCGGTGTGATTCAAGTTCAAGTGTGGGATAGAACATTCCTGGTATCAATAGAACACATGCTGCTGCAACAAATCTTTTACAGATTCGTTTACAGTGAAAAATGAGTCATGTTCTATTAATTTCGCCTTGGCTTTTATGCGGCAAGATATCAAAAGAGCGTGCGACTCACCTGACAGTAAGATATGACTATTTTAAAATGGTAACGTTTATTACTTAATCTATGTATCTTTCAGAAATGACGACGTGACGTTTCAGAAGTGTCGATATTTTAAAACATCGTTCGCATCCCTATTCCTCACGTTCATAAGCGACATAATTCTAATCTTAGAGAAACATGTATCTGCCGTAGTGTGCTTGAGCAATTTGCCCAAACCGTTATAACAACATATTATCATAATGCTTCTACTCCAATTGCCCTATTTTGTGCCCTGCATACGCACTCAAATGCATGTTAGATGTACAGGAAATTAGATCGTAATAGCACGAAATACGACTGAAATTTGAACAGAAGAAACAAACGTTGCTAATTCATTTAGCAATTTGGCACTGTCAACTAGAATTCACAAAGAGACTAGGGTGATAATTTATTTCATAATATAATTCTATGGTGCTCATTCCTTTCAATCGGGACGTGACAGTGGCGATATGAGACCATGCACTATGGTGGCAGGCATAAGGTAAGGCTATATTAATCCAGACAAGCTTTTTTGGAATTTCAGGTCCCTGGTTCGATCCCCGATTCGGACAACGAAAATAAAAGGAAAATATGTATTTTTAATTTTCTTATAACAATCACTTTCCCCGGGATTGAATTTAGGTTTCCGGTTGGCGATAGCCTTGCCACCTATCACATTGTGTGGTTTAGTGTTTTTGGCTAGTCATGGGAGCCCTAATTTGTGCCTCTGCCTAGCACTTCGGAGATATGGGAGTAAAAATACTTTTGTATTCACGTAGTGTTTACGGTGTTAGAAAATACCGAAGGCTACGGTTTTTTACCTTTTTGGAAAGCAATTGACCTACTTTTTTATAAGAGTTAGGAACATGATTACCAGAAAATATGTTAAAAAATTACCTGGGTTCGAAAAATGTAATAAGACCTAAAAAAATACAATATTAAATTTAATCATAAAATTATAGGTTTTATACAAGTTACAGTTTCGCTCAAGTATTAGTTGTTAAGCCATCCCACACGAGTTATGCGAAAGACAGAGAACCGATAGAATTCAAAAATGTTGATGGTTAATTCTCGAAACTATGATAATAAACTTTTTTTGAATAGTTTTACAAGTTCCACTTGCTTTTTTAAAAATAGGAAGTATCATAAAAGTTACAGGAGCAAGAAAATTTAAAGCAGTATTAATACTACCAATTTTTTGCCGGCAATCTGGGTATAATAAATTCGTATGTTAAATTGCGTCGCGGGTAGTTCAGGCATTGAAGTACTGTTAAAAGATTTTTCATATTATTTTAGAAAACAAACATTTTGAATTACCTATTATTTATTGACCACTAGCCACTAGGTGATTACAAGAAGCCGGCAATCGTTAAAATTGTAATAAATATTAACTTTGTCGTAATAAAACTGCAAAAAACAGACTTCTATTTCAACAAGTAATTCATCTCAGTACACAAAAATTAATTATTTTCTTGGCTTGAATTCTATCAGATCATATCCAGACTAAATGGCGTTGGAAACACCTCAGAAGTTTGCTGTCCAAAATAAAGTATTTTTAAATCGGTATACATAAATATAAATGAGTCGCATCTATAACCTCCTCCTTTTTTCACGTCGGTTAAAAATGTCAATTATGGTTTTGTAAATTAGCGGTTGCCTGATGTAATACAAGAAGCGATTATCGATTATTGATTGAACCACTGTGTTTTATTTCCAGTGTTTAGATAAATAAATAAATAAATAAATATCCCTGGACAAGTTACACGAATTGAATCTAACCCCAAAGTAAGCAAATTATATGCTAGTATTATGGGTACTAGTCAACGATACTAATACATAGAAATACTTAAATAGATACAAGAATAAATTTAATAAACACCCAGACCCGGAAATGCAGACACTTAAATGTTAATCACACAAATGCCTGCCCCCGTCGGGAATCGAACTCGAGCCTCACGGTTGGTTGGCGTAGTTAGGTGTGTACGCTAGCCACTCGATCAAGCTCAAGTGCACGCACGTCAGTGAAGTTTCTGGGACGTGTCACTTCAAAAAAAGGTGTGTTCCGCCAAGAACTGAAAAAATATTATTTCCAACATTTTCAATGAATTCATTCACTCATCAGCGCAGCTTCCGAGTTCGCAAAGGAGCTTCAGCATCAAGACCTACAATGAGACTTGCATTGACATATTAAGTGATACTGTATTTTCATGTAACGTGTTATGCCTTTATTGTTATACTAGTCGCCCACCCCGGCTTCGTGCGCGGGTATAAAAAGGTATCGTCACGCCCATATCCCCGAAGAGGTAGATAGAGGCACAACCAGGGCACCGACGACTAGCCGAAGACACTAAGTCCCACAATGTGATAGGTGGTAAGCCTATCGCCAACCGGGCACATTTCCAATCCCGACCAACATTTTTTTTTTATTAGAAAATTGGAAAAATCCAATTTTCTCTTTGTTGGACGACCCGGGTTTCGAACCCGGGACCTCAAGCAGTCAAGTCCAACACCCGGACCACTAGACCACAGAGGTGGGTATAAAATGTACATAATATTAACCTGCATCATCATAACTTTACCTATTAAAAATAACCACATCAAAATCCGATTCATAGTTTTAAAGATTTAAACACACAAAAGGACATAAGGACAGATGAAGCGACTTAGTTTTATACTATCTAGAGTGATAAGATAGTGAACAAACACACGGTTCTCCTGATGGTTAGAGATAATCATGGCCTCAAACACCAAAGATGTTGTAGGTGCGTCGCTATCTTGTAGCTTAGGCGTAAAGCCATTTATTGTGAATGTCTACATCTGACTAACCTACTTTACGCACCAGAACATTGATATTATGGCGGCAGTAATAAGTAAGACGGTAAATCCTTACAGGATGAATACGTCACTCTACCAGAAGTGGTTTTAAAGGTAGTAAATCATTTAACTTTTGCTTGCTTATAACAAGCTACCTGATGGGAAGGCAGATGGTTTATAATTCTGCTATACAACTTTTCTGACTATAAGTTATAATATAATTTTTGTCATAGGATTCGAATAGCACTAAAATAGCAAGAGCATTCCTTAGCAAGACACGAGACAAATCATGGGCAATTTATATGTCTTATTTATTAAACTTGAATTTTTATAAATGTTAAAATATTTGCACACCAAGATATGGTAGAATATGTTGATATAATTACATTTTTTTAACATCTCTTTTACACACATATTTCCGCAAATAAATAATTTTCTTTATTTCTTCTTTCTTTCTTTCACGACAGAGCTTTGAGTATCGTGCCTACCATCTTGATGAGTGGCGATCTACAACTTTACGAACCCGAAGACATTTCTTACCCCGCATAACACATTTGTGGATTCAGTTACCGAAGGCGGTGTTCCTAAATGATTATGATTTTGGATCCTTTAAGAAAAGAGCGTACTCATTCCTTAAAGGTTGGCAATGCATCTATGACACTTCTGGTGTTGCGGATGTCCGTGGGTGGCGGTGATCGCTTTCTATTAGGTGACCCACTTGCTCGTTTACCTCTCTTGAATATAAAAAAAAAAACAGTCAATTATGTTCGATTTCGTTCGGTGAAAGTGCACAAGTGAAGTTTAATGAAGAACTTAGTATATCGTGTATTTTCTCGTTGCTGCCAAATCTCACTCAATGAGCTTGAGTAAGAAGGTCCTGATATGACTTTCAATGACAGCTTATGACTAATAATAACAATAACACTAATATAATTGAAAGTCATATTTATAAAGAATAAGAAGAACATAAATATACCTACTATGGAGGGATAACAATAATATACTAGGGACTAATACTAATATCCAGGGATATTTATTTATTTGTTTTGGTAACGATTGGTATGCCTATCGCCCTAGTATATGTGCGTTACACTTCCACAGTCTATTAAGTCTGATAAACTACTGACGATGTATACAGGTATAGTACCCACCTTGTTTGACATAAGTGGAAGTAAACATCATTGAAAATAATTTTATCTTTGCTCGCGTGGCAGATAATATATTTACTGATTGTATCCCATTAATAAGGACTTTCATACAAACTTTCAACCTCTATTTCCCCCTCTTAGGGGTCGAATTTTCAAAATTCCATCCTGAGTGGATGTCTACTCGATAAAACGATGCCACTCACCAAATTTCATGGCTGTAACTTTAGCAGCATTAGCTAGGAATCAGTCAGTCAGGACATCTCACTTTATAAGTATAGATGAACATTAGCCTAGTGATAAACAATTAACAATAATTTGGCCTTTTAATGGAAAGCCTTGTTCATAACCCTCGTGTTGGTCCGTGTTCTCTAAGTAGAATAGACCACTTGCCTCTCTGGTAGGCTGTTTGTAAAAGGCGAGCACTAGTTAGAATAGAGGTTATGAATAAAAAGAACACGTGTTAGAGTGCTGTGCAGCAATTTCACCAGGTAGTCATTCACGGCCTAACCTATTCCTGCTGCCATTATGACTATCATGTTTCGTCCTGAAAGGTAGGGTAGCTGGTAGAGTTGCATAATAGACTTAAATCCTGTTTGCAGGACAGCGACACGCCTGTAACATCAATGGTGTCTATATGCTACAGTTATCTCTTATCATCAGGAGAGATGATTGATGCTGACCTCTCATGTAAAAAAAACAATTAGTTTAAAGGTCCAAATTAGTGCGTATCTCTATACAACCATATTTGAGACTAAAAAAATAATGTAGTTCAAAAACTGACAGATTTAATAACAGCGCTTAATACGATTTGACTAAATAACCAAGAGTGATATAAATTATCGTTATTTATCACTAGAGGTGACTTTAAATTGCCTACATCCAGTGAAAATTGTAACAAATGAAAATCCCAATTATGAGGTCGTATTTTACGGTGTTTCAACGTAATTGACGCAGCGGTCGTCGCGTTTATTGGAAAGTGGCATTTCATTTAGATTTCATTTAGATTTGATCAGATTTTAATTATATTTTTCTGATTGATGAAATATTTGGTTGTGGTAATTTTGTTGCGCTCTCAATAAACGAGTTTTAGGTTATCGCTATCTTCTTTCAACGAAAGAAATAGAAAGAGACAAAACAGTTTTTGCTTTCAGATTAGTCGCTGATTAAAACTAATTATGTACGTCTAAAATGCTACATGTCTTTTATTTTGTTTCATTTGAAAAGGATATCATGCATCAAAAATAAGTTTAGTTTGTGAATAGAAGCATAAGCATCATTGAGTAAATGCATTATTAAGATAGTATATATACTCAATGTATTTTAGCAATTGCTAGGTGGTTTGGTTAATACCTACAAATTTTAAAGATGCTTTTATAAGCAAAACCGGTAGGATATTTACAAAAAAAATATAAGTAATACGTAAAACAGTACAAGTGTTTCCTCATATTAAATATGAAAGGTTACAAGTTTAAATCTTGTCACGGACGAATTGCTTTCTTTCTTTAAAATTTGTGAGAATTTAATGTAATTCTTATTGATACATTTTCCTAATGGAGTTCTATTTAGGACGTAACTTATAATACTTGTGTAATACGTTAAACAGTACCAGTGTTTCTTCATTCAAAATATGAAAGGTTACAGGCTTAAATCTTGTCATGGGCAAAATGTTTTCTTCTTTTAAAATTTGTGGAAATTCTTATTGGAGGATTCTCCGAGGTGGGGTTCTATTTAAGACGCAACTTATAATAATATGTGTAATTTAAAAATTAGTTAATAAATTATAGCTAATTATTCTCTCTACTTAAGTATTAACAGAGCAATCGAAATTTATAACTAAAGTTCAACATTGTTAACTTTGATTTAAATGTTATAACCAGATTCAATAATAAATATTAAATAATAATAATAAATTATGTCAGGTCAGGAATTACATTTATATAAAACTGGCCGACCCGACGAACTTTGTATCGCTTAACTTTAAGAGCTGCTCACAACTTGTAAAAAATAAAATTCTTTTCCCTGAAAATTTTTCGGTTTTTTTGTGACAGTAACTTACAGAACAAAAAAATAGCGAACAAACAACCTTTCTACGGCGCGGCGAAAATGTATGCCTGCGCCTGCTGTTTCGTTTAGACGGCGCTGCGCGCATGCGCGAATGTTCGTGTTGTCATGTTTGTGTACGATAACGCAATAAATGAACATCTTATTTTACCACATCATTTTCATAATTAAAGCAATTCGTGCAAAATTACTCTAGAGCCCAATTACCAGGTTCAACCAGGTTCAAGAGAAGCGGCCCCGCACCAGAGGATGTAGTGTTGGACGACCTTCCACCCGGTGGACTGATGATCTGGTCAAAGTCGCGGGGAGTCGCTGGTAACAAGCTGCTGGTGATCGTGACTTGTAGCGCTCTTTGGGGGAGGCCTATATCCAGCAGTGGACGTCTTCCGGCTGATGATGATGTGCAAAATTATTGCTTAACCATTCCAAAATATCAAAAATGTACTTAATATTCAAGTTTTTACTTCTGCCGGCACTCCCGGAGTGCAACCTGTCGTTCTTTTAGAATCTCTAAGGGAGGGCAGCTGCCCCTATTGCATGCTCTTGGTGAATTGTATTGAATTGTATTCAATTCTGCTTTAAAGCATCACATTAAAACTCTAAGATTCTAAATCTATGGCACATTCATCAACTAAGTTTTCCATGTCTTCAAAAAAAAAAAGGAAAACCGCCTAACTTCCTTTTGCATTTGTAATATTATCATGTCCCGATTTGAAACTCTAGGTTACTTTTATAAATTTGTCTCATATTTATTTACCTGATAAATTTACAAAAGAATGCTAACATTTCAGTTTGAGGTGCTGTCATTTCATAAGTCGTCTGTTAAATGTTTGATATCTGTAGGTAATAGACAATAGTTATTAAACAGTTTTGCTGCTTGTTTGCTATCCTGGAATAAAAAGAGGAGATACGCCTCTTCACGTGTATATTGATATTGATATCTACCTGCATGCGAATATTCCAGTACCTTCACGCCCATATCCTCGAAGTGGTTAGGCAGAGGCACAACCAGGACACCCAAGACTAGTTGAAGATAATAAGACCTACAATGTGATAGGTGGCAAAAGCCTATCGCCAATCAGGCAACATTATTTTTATTAGAAAATTGAAAATATACATTTTCTAACATATTTGTTGCCCGATCCTCGGGATCGAACCCGGGACTTCAAGAAGTCAATTCCGACGCCTGACCGCTAAACCATTGAGGCGACTATGTGAAATTTCCGTTAAATTATATTACAGAATGCATTTTACTACCAAAATTCAGTAACCACGGCATTTCACCTGGTAAGGCCCGGCTAAATAATAGTTCCACTGAAATGTTAAACTTTGAGAATTACGTTGGCGATTCTGGTTCTTTTCAGTACAGCTTTAAGGGTCATTATTTCGTGCCACATGTTAAAGGCTCAAACCTCAGAACGTGACGTATCCGCAGTAAGCCAAATCTCGGCGATTTTGTGGTATTATTTACGTTCTTTTATATAAGTTTTAAATTTGTTACCAAAGTTGTAAGTATAAAAATATGATAAACGTTCAAAGACATGAATAAATATCTCTTTGGAAACGTGTTTATGTGGTTGTCGAAATGAGTCGATTTTTTTAAGATATATCGTGTTAATTTAAAGATATAGTATTTTCAAGCTTATGTTCCCGTAACGGGTGGTAGAGGATCAATCAGGTCACCTCGTCTAGCCAAAGACACTTTGTCTCACAATGTAATAGGTGGCCTATCGCTAGCCAGGCACATATCCAATCCCTTTCACATTAAATGTATCAATAAATTGGATCACAACTCGAACGTCATGGAGTGTTTTGTGACACAAAAATTACTTTTATAAAGTCGGACCAGTATTGCTTAACATTATATTATACGAGTACAAACAAATAAATAATCTTTTCAACTTTGCTGCTGCCCGCGGCGTTTTCTTTGCTCAAAATTTCTTTTCTTTTACTCAACATCTAGTGCTTTCCAAACATTCCACTCTCCAAACTATTAAAATAACTTTTGATTCAGAAAGAGTTAGGCAAAATGTAACACCTATTTTGGAAAGACCTTTAATTAAAAAAATGAGGTTTTGGCGCTATCGTGAGAAAAGATGGTCGTAGTTTTTTTTGTAATTACTAAAGTTCGTGTAAATGATTAGTATAATAGGCTCATTTAGGTGGTAGTTAAAGTGCACAAGTGAAATATTTATGAATAAATTAGTGTATCGTGTATTACACTGTTGCCGCCAAATCTCACTCAATGAGTTTGAGTAACAAGGCTACCGCTTAACTTAAAAGTCATGTCAGGTAACAAAAAGTTACCTGACATGACTTTGTATAATGACATCTGACTATATTAAAAGGAATTTATTGATACTGCCACGTGCCAGCATGGTCTAAAGGTCTTAGTCAGTCCCAGAAAGAGAAAAAATAACAAAAAAAGTATTGCCACTGGTAATTACTTGTCAAGCAATAAATTGTCAGTGTTCTCTTTGTTGTCAGTGATGAATTAAGAATGGTCAACGTATGCTCGTACAAAGTTTATAGACACGGTCAAGAGTGTGGATGCTGCTTTTGGATGATAGACGGAACACATTAATTCAAATTACAGTGCTCTACAATGTCACTGGATGCTGTAGTAAGACCTGCGACATAGAAGCCTTTTTATCAGCTGATCACTAAATATTATGTCATACTAACTATTGCCCGCAGCATCGCCCGCGTGGTTAATGAAGCTGTTAACCGGATTTTTTTTTTGGAATAAAAACTATTATTTGTGTTAATTTAAGCTACCATCTTTGTGTTTATCAAATTTCATTAAAATCGGTTCTACAATTTTTGCGTGAAGGAGTAACAAACAAACATACATTTAAACTTTCGCAATTATAATATTAATAGGATAAGAGTTTTTGTAAATAATTTTGTTACTAGCCACTTTTCGCCACTTTCGGAAAGGCAAAGCAGCAGTCACGTAACAGCATGTTAAAAAATGTCAACTGTTAATATACTTTCCTCAAGTTTCTGTAATGTTGTTCAAAATGATTATTTTGAGGTCTACAGTATTGACCTCAAAATAATACGTGAGAAACATGCATCAGCCAATGTTACTACTAAAATTGAAGAAGTATGTCATATAAATGATAAAACGGAGACAAATTTGAATCTCTTAATTTTAAAAGTCGGTTTGAAATGACGTTACATAAAAAATGTCAAACACATTTTGACCAAATGATTGACAGGAACATAAATCATCCATTATTTATTACTGGAGATGATCGTAAATTGCCGCCATCCGGTCAGAACTGTAACAAATGAAAAGGCCAATTATGAGGTCGTAATTTATCGGTTTTCCAACGTAATTGACGCAATGGTCAACGCTTTTATTGGAAATTGCTTTTTATTTTTCGATTCGACCTGATTTTTAGGGATGATATCAAAGGCGGCACCCTCTTAGATTCGACGTGTCTGCTTATTATAGTCACTTTTTAAACAGATAACTTTATGTATAATTCTATGTTTTTACGCAAATACTAGGTCAAAAACGAATATGTATTTTGATAGTTCAATGTTCAAAAGGCACATTGTAATGTAGAGCTAGTTCCAAACAAATTTGATTGAGGTCCAACATTTGATTTTTTATTTAATAATACATACTTTCTTTAAATAAAGGTCTTTTAAAATTTTGGTGCGCCTAAATTATAATGAGACTTATGTTATAAGAAAATCGACCAAAAGGTACTACACGTGTTATTTATGCGTCAACCCACGGTAACAAACTTAAAAAACATTTATAAGATCCCAAATCTTGAACATTTTCATTAGTTATGTTTCCAAATCGTCTTGACAGAAAATGAGTAGGTACTAAAGTCTAACATTTTTAAGCTTTAACATAAGTACTTGTCATTACCATGCCCGTTTTTGAGATCTAGTTGGCTGATTTTACGCACTAAAATCCTTATATCTATATCTTTATAAATGTAATTCTTGTGTTCGTGTTCGTGTTTGTTACTGAACTCCTTCTATACGACTGGACCGATGTTGATGAAACTTTTTGTGTGTGTTCAAGGGAATACGAGAATGGTTTAGATTCACAGTTTGGTCTCCTGGAAAATGTTTTTTAATTATATTTTTAATAATAAGTTGTTGTTGATTTTTAAATGTTTTGATGTAGGTGATGAAATTTTTAAATATTGATTTAAAAAAAACATGGGATCGCTGCTATACTGTCGACGCATTAATGTCAAGCGATAGGTACGAAGTTTGCTGGGTCAGCTAGTACACAATAAATCTGTAAGCGATTATATCATTTTGTCAGCCTCAGCAGATCTGTCAGTGTTTTTACCTTATGAAATAAAAAAGATATAGAGATTCACGTTTTCATGTCTGCAGATTTTCAAATCTTTATGTGAAATTTACGTCCAATAACATAGAATGCATTTTCCTACCAAAACTTAGTAACCTTGGCATTTCACCTATAAAGGCCCAACTAATAGCTACACTCTAATATTTAACGTCGTGACCAATTATGGGGATTTTAGTTAACTGAATAATTTTAAGGGCCGTAAGGTACAAGCCTCAGAACGTGACGTATCTGTAGTAAGCTAAATCTGAGCGATGTTGTGGTATTACAAATCTTTACGTAAGTTTCATATAAATAACTTCACGCCAAGCCCCTTGTCAAGTAGGCAGAGAATATCGCGCACCTTGTGTCACGATACTTGATGACCTGCCTAACTTGCTCCACCATTATTACTTTTTTTTTCAAACACTCCGGTTCCGGAAACTCTTGATATGATTTCGATCAATTTGTTAGTAGAATTTCAATCTGTGTCTCCTCGGGTACCTCGGCACCTCGGCTGTATCTACATCCGTCTACATTCGCATTGTATATCTGTTTTGACAATATTTCATTTGGCAATCTTCTACTTTACCGAACTAAGAGTAAAGGTACGGTATCTTTCTAATTTTTATATAAACGCTTGCTTTCGATCTTACTTGCTTTCTTATCTTGTTGCAAGTACAATCGGCAAGCGTTACACAAGTTTTCAGTAGCACTTTCATTTCGATCGCAATTGTCATTCTTTCATGCTTTTCCTGAAATACCTAACTTGAACTCTCTTAGACTTTTTAGACGTTGTAATAAGCACATAATTATGCAAAGCGTGTATAGCGTCCTCACGCAAAACCTCAGTTTTAAAAAGCTTACTCAACGCCTAATTCACTCTTTTTCCAACACACACTCTCCTGTATACATTAGCAGTGTTCCTTCAATGCACTACCATAACGTATAATTAATATTATAATATAATGTATAATGAATATTGTCGGCAGCCTGTGCAACAGTGACTCTTACGAGCTGCAGCTAGTCAGAAAGGTCTGACTTCTCTCTCTAGGTCTCTTATACTTAGCATACCTGACCCAATACAAAAAAGAGATTGATTTTTAAACAGGTTTGACATGAATGAAACTGAGGTAGGGGATAAGCTGCCTTTTTGCATCTAAAGACGACGTACTTATATTTGTTAAAATAGTAATATTGATTTTTTCCAATAACATTACAGAAAAAAATATTTCGTACTCGTAACTCGCACCATCGCGTCGCTGGATTCAATTTCTAAAGATTTAAAAAGTTATCAACCTTAATGCACATATAGTTATTATTGAGTGGCTTAAATTTGAGTCACAGTAACTTTACTATTTATCAACTTAATACATGTAAATCAGGCATTACAAATTGCTATATTAAACATACAAAAATATCTACAAAACTCTTAACGTTCATAGATATAACATTATTATTGAGTGAATTCAAAAGTTAAAATTTAGTATTGTATTCGTAAATAAAATTTATAATATTGAAATCTTTATATTTTAGAAACGGGGTAATAAACTACGTCGTTTTATTAAAAAAAAACTGATTAGCATATTGTATAACATACTAAAATAGATTGTGTCTGAAGTGCTTCACGCTTTGTGGCTTCCAATTAAATATCTTACTAAAAAGTGGGAATTCTTTAAAACTTGTCTTCAACGTTTGAGGATGTATGTTTAAATCACTTAACTAATTTAGGCAAGTTGTACATTAAAAATAGTGAATTATTACCGTCTTTATAGCTTTGATCCCAGTTGGTAGGTATTCTGTGAACCATTATCCACAGCAATAAAAAATAAAAATTAAGCTCTCCCTAAACGAAATTGAAACCATTTTTTAAAATAAAGAATACTAAAAAATATAAGCGTATAAGATATCTATTATGTTATGTCTTGAAAACGACGGGAAATTTCTTAAAACCTTTTTTCTCAGCGTCATTCATTTAAAAGACACTTTCGAAACGGTAAATTCCAACTTTTGAAATAAAATAATTGGAACATACATTTTAGGTAAAGCAGTGAACAAATATATACTTTTAAGTATATAATATGTATTATTTCCATAGGTCTTTATATTGCAGTAGCAGATTATGAGATATAGATACTAATACTAATCATTCGATTAAAAAGATATCTAGAGACATCTAATCTATACATGTTATCGTCGTGTAATTCCATTGTATGCACACTTTTTTTGTATTAAACATTTTTACATATCCAACATACAGATCCACTATACACTTTATTTAATACTTTTCGTTACTCTATAGCCAACCCGTTTCTTCATCACCATCACCAGGTCTTTCAGTCTTTTCAGTCGTCAGGTCTTCATCACCAGGTCTTTGAAACTAACGATAAAACGTATTTTTATCTATTTAAACATCTAATCTGTACTTATTATTGTCAGCATTTGCTGGAATTCTATTGTATACACACTTTTATGTAGTAAGAAGCACTTGTATTTATCACTTTATTTAACACTTTTCGTTAGTCTACAGCCGACCAGTTTCACTTTTTACATCATCATCAGGGCTTTGAAACTAAAGATGAAAAGTCTTTTTAAAATATCAATGCATCTAATCCATTCTTGGTATCGTCGGCACTTGGTGAAATTCGACTGTAAACACACTTTTTTATAGTAAACACTTGTATTACACTACACTACATACACATACATACACTATACACTTTATTTAATAGTTTTCTATAAAGTAAAACCGGTTGGCTATAGAGTAAAGAAAAGTATTAAATAAAGTGTATAGTGGATAAGTATAAGTGTTAACTACAAATTAGTGCATCTAGAGACATATCTTTATAAAACATTAGTTTTTACTAATTTAAACTATTGAAATTTAACCAGTAATATTGTTTTTTGTCATTTTAAAACTTATCTCACGACCGAAAGTTATTTCTTTTTATACTTTTATACTCAGATAGTCAACAGATATATACTTATATACTTGAGTAAAATAATACTTACAATAAAGTAGGACTTACCATGTAAAACTAGTGTCACTATAATCACAACAGTCAATGATGAGATCAAATGACGTACGTCTAAATTCAATATGTTTCTTTTAGAGGTTCTTAAACTTTATCCTCAGACTTTAAGTCATTTTAAATCGTCGGAATTTTATTGTCCATATTTGGAACCACTGGAACTGACAGTGAACAGTTATAAGTTGCCATTTAATAAATCTGTTAACTCTTCACTTGATTATTTTTACCATACATCAGTTTCACTGTCTACTCTGGGAGCTATCACGAAACTTATCCGTCTGTCTGTCTTTGAAGTTTAACCGTTAATCCGCTGAATTTATTTGGAAGAATTTTGACATATATGTTATTACAAAACCCAAAACATAGGCTTCTTTTTTAAAACTATCCCTAAAGGACTATAAAGGGAAATGAAAATTTAAATGATAATATCTAATCTACACTGATGCTGTTGCAATTAACAGCGGGCTATCTAGACAAAACAATTAATAATCAATTAGGAGTTTATAAACTGCCTAAAAGAATAAGGTTCTTAGTAAAATTTATTTCATATTCATTTACGTTTTTTTGCTTAATGTTTTGCGCGTTTATAAATTATTCTTCACAATGTATGTAGTATTATAACACAATCTCGTTACAGAATTCTGAAGGGGTCAATCCGTTACAATACTTCAACATGAGTTTTTATTTAATTTTGGTTGTTTTATTACAAATATCACTAACCAGACAAATACGTGTACAAAACTTTAAAAATAAAGTAGTGATTGTGACTGGTGCAAGCGCTGGCATAGGAGAAGCAATAGCATTAAAATTAAATGCTGAGGGTGCTCGTATAGCTCTCGTTGGAAGAAATTCAGACAAACTAAAGGCAGTAGCTGCGCGTTGCACTGATGCACTTGTCATAAAAGCTGATATAACCAACGACAAAGATTGTGAAAACATAATAAATAAAACAGTAGAAAAGTTCAGGCAACTCGATGTATTGATCAACAATGCAGGAACTATTCCACGCGGTACTTTTTACGATGGCAACATTTTAGAAGCATATGATAAATCAATGAAAGAAAAAGTGAGATCAGTGGTTTATTTAACAACTTTAGCAATTCCGTATCTAGCCCGCTCAAAAGGAAATATCGTAAATATTTCAGGCGTTGGATCTCAATCTTTACCAGTGACACCAGAATTCATGATGTTGTTTACTGCTGGAGCTGCCCTGGACTATTTCAGTAAAAGTGCAGCTGCAGAGTTAGCGCCTAAAGGTATAAG
Organism: Calephelis nemesis; assembly: GCA_002245505.1. Classification (NCBI taxonomy): domain Eukaryota; kingdom Metazoa; phylum Arthropoda; class Insecta; order Lepidoptera; family Riodinidae; genus Calephelis; species Calephelis nemesis. The sequence continues at coordinate 1,515 of NJDD01001813.1, read as the reverse complement.
AGTAAACGTCATTTCACCTGGACCCGTAAATACATTAATACATAAAAAATCTGGAATTAATGTGACAATGGACACGTTTGAAAATTTAACTGCACTTGGCACAGTTTCTGAACCAGACGAGATCGCCGATTTAGTTCTATTTGTTGCTAGTGACAAAGCTAAAAGTATTACTGGATCTAATTTTGTAATAGATTGTGGATATCTTTTAAAATAAAATTATTATGATTATATATTATATAAATTATTCTTAAAAAATTTAGAAAAGTTTCAGTAAGTAATTTTTTTTCCTTTTATTTTTTTAAGATTGTTACAAAAGTAAATTTAGCACCAGTTAGTGTTAGTTGAAATTGAATCTTTAAATAATTAGAGAGACTAAACTAATAACATTCCTTCAAAAGTGAAATTTTAACTTGGAGAAAAATAAAATTTGACTATTTTAACAATTTTTAGTCGAGTTAAAAAAAAGGATGAGTTTCTCCATTTGGCTCGTATAACTTTTTTTATGTATGCACACTGATTTCTCCGAGGTTTCTGAACCGATTTACGTAATTCTTTTTCTAATAGAAAAAATCATCTTAATAAAATGAACCCCATGTCCTTCTCCCGGTTCTAAGCTACCTCTCCATCAATTTTCAGACTAATCGGTTTAACTATCACGACTTCTTTTTATACACATATTTATATATATACGATTTATCTTTCATATTTTGTTCTATTTTTATTGTTTTTAAGGTGTATTTGCTATTCGGGGTGAAGAAAAATCCAACGAATCAAATATCATGAAAATTGGTCTAGCAGATCTCGAGTTATAAGTGTTGTAACAAACCTAACTTTGTTTTATAGGTATATAGATTATTAGGAAGATAAGAATAAGCGCTCTAACATGCCTTATAGACCAGGGACCAGAAAAATAGTAGCCCATCAAAAGGTATTTCATGGAGAAGTGGGGAAGGGGCTAGGCGAGTTCGGGTCTTACTACATACATACCTACTTTTTTCGTAGCAGCTGTTACAACCGTTAGCCTAACCAATATTCGAAATACAGTACAATATACAACATAGTTTATAAAAATACACGTGCACGCTGAGTTTCTTGAAGATAATTGTGACAAGTTTACTTAAAAAAACTTTTCGAATCTGCATACGAATAATAATAATTATGATGGGTATGATAAGGTGGATGATAAAAACTTTTGTTTTAACACTTTTTTCACATGAAAAAAGTGTTAAAACAAAAGTTTTAGATCATTTTATTACCTACAACTTTGCCATGTGACTTTTTTCGATAGGGCTTTTAGTTTTGCCGGAAATCAAGATAAACCATTTTTTACCCTTAAACCCCCCCCCTCCACTTCCCGAACTCGGATCGACCGTAATTTATTTTTCCTTTCATTGTGATCATATTCTTCTCCTTTCCTAATAGGTTTCATCCTACTACTATTTTATTTCACTTTTTATTAATTTTGGGGGTCATTGGCCAGAAGCGTGCACGTCGCGATCCCTGCCAGTCCATTGG
>NJDD01001812.1:79735-119694 GCA_002245505.1 Calephelis nemesis | reverse complement strand
ATCACAGAATCGGTTCATACTATATTAAAAAGCTGAAGAATTTAATTTTGTTGCTACAATTTCTAAATGTGAGTTTCTGAAGATATCCCCGAAGGGTTAGTTCTGCCCAACTGCACAACCAGAGCACTCACGACTAGCCGAAGACATTAAGTCCCACAATGTGTAGTTGACTGTAGCCAGGCACTTATTCAATCCCGGGCAAGTGGCAACGTTACTTTTAGTAGAAAATTGAAACTTCACATTTATTATTTGTTTTTTTTTGTTGCCCGGACCGGAAATAGAACCCAAGATCTCAAGAAGTAATTTCGAAGACGGATTGTTAGACCTCAGAGACGATAATTTATGTATATTTCTAAAATTTCGAAAAAAAATCTGTTAGAGGTTTCCATAACTAATTTAATTTCACAGGATTTGCCGAAGTGCAGATAAAACTGTAAACACAATAACGTATTCCTACGATTTATCTGAGGTGAAATTAGAAAAGAGAAAGTGAATGTTCAGTTTTGAGGGCAAAATTGCTGAATTGATTTTAATATTTACAAAAAAATAGATGAAACTTTGGATAGCGATATAGGCTACATTTCATCTTAAAATTATAACGAGCAGTGTTGGAGAGCTAAATATCAAATTAGTAGACTACGCGGGCGAAGCCGCGGGTAACAGCTAGTAAGAGATAAAAGTTTGTAGTCAGTAAGTAAGAAGTTGACATCTTCAAATATAGTTGTTTAGACCAAAAAGTTACAATTATTGCCAGACAACCGAACTTCCCGCTGAGAAAACCTCGGATAAGTCGAAATAATATTTTGATGTTCGTCACGTATTTTGTTTTTGTATTTAGTAATTATCGAACATAGGTATGTATATATTTTTAAACAGACTTCAACAAAAAGGAGGTTATATATTCGGTTTTTTTTATTCTTTTCATGTATGCTAATTAATATACATCTCAGTTATTTCTGAACCAATATAAATATATTCTTTTATTTAAAAAAGCATATTTCTGAGGTGGTTGCCACTAATTGCCATTGCCACTAATTCTGGAACTGATGATATTTCCTTGGAAATCTTGGTATGTATTTAGATGACGTAAATATTTAAAGCGAAGTCGGTTTTTTGCAGTTTCACCACGCTTAAATTAATTATTAAAAAATCTGTTGTAATTCAGCACAGCGTCCGGTGTATATGGGCCTATTTATTTACTCGTAAAATAAATATATTTTTTTAATAGAGTAAACGCTATTTCTTTCATGCAACTGTAAAATGAAGTGTGAGTCCGCCGTCGCCTGTGTCTTAAGTTGATGAAATTGTTAAACATGGTCAAAAGTCAGCCTAATATATTATTTATTTATATGTAATTGTTTGTTTATATGTTATTGTTGCTAAGCGAATTGTGCGAGCAGATATGTACATTGCTATTACCTCGTAATTATATATCTAACACATTCACAATTCACGTGCTAAGTCCCTCGTGTTCCTCCGTGTTGGTCCGCTGGGTAGGATGGAGATAAAAATGAACACTGCTTAAAATATAGGTCAGTATCACCAAGACCGCGGGTGGTAGAGTGCTGTGCAGCAACTTGCTTATCTATTCCATACGGACTGTCGTGTTCCGATCCGGAGGATATGAGGTAGCCAGTCAATCTAAGGCTAGCTTAGGTTTGCATCAAATCGTTAGTGTTTCTAGTTGATGACAATAATTATATCAAAGTTCCTGTTTTCCCAACTCTGTGCCTTTCAACAATATTGAAAACTATAAAATTCTTACGTTTATTTTGTTATTTAGTAATCACATTTTGAACATTTCATCTGTCTGCCGTAACCCGCCTATTCGCTATGTGCACGACTTCAACGCCACCTAGCGTTCGCAACTTTGTGGGCTCTCTGACCGTTCTTACGTTTTCGAAATTCATCCCCATATTGGCGATATTGAGACACAATATTTGAAAAATACTATTTTGATTGATGTAAGTATCAAAATTACTGTAATTTGGGTGGACAAAGAGTTGTGAAATCATTTTTGGGCAATAAACTAAATGTGGCATGCAAAATCTATTCAAAGAGTCTGTTTAATTCTGGTTATGTCAGGATTTGATTATTTCTTTTTTTTGTCATAGTTTTACTGTTAAACAGGAATATAAAGCTACTTTAATGATTATATTAAATGATAATAAACATAGACATTTATTTCTGTATCGCTAGTAATAAATTAAATGTCGTTTTCAGATTGAAACGAGTATTATTTTAAAGACAGGGTTTGTGAGAGAGTCACCCACAATATAAAATTTCAACCACAAACCATTTATAAAGGAAATTTATTGATATCTGCATGTCCAACTTTCAATCTTTCCATTATCCTTTCCACGTGAATCTTACATTGGTTTATTGGCAATCTTACATTCTTGAGTCTCTTTTCTGGAAATTCAACCTTTTTTTAAGAAAGGGAGATATAACATATCATATATAATTGTTTTTGTTTCTGGGAAACCTTTATCCGATAAAACAATATCGTCGTTTTACAAATAATCAATTAATCGATTCTATTGTCATTTGAGAATCACTTTTTCTTCCACCAGCCAATTTAGACTTAAAAAAAATTAAGCCACCGGGAGTAATACCTATTAGCAACTTAGCAGTAAACCCCTTCTTGTAATGTGAATAACTATATACACGGCTATCTACTGATGGCGGAACTTCTATCCTCAATTTTGTGCAATCAATTATCACTTCTGTGTTAATGTATTTTGGATGGAAACAGTCTGGCATTGTGGCTTGAATAATATATTTTTTTGTTTCGGCAAAAAACAAAACTAGCTGTTGACTTAGCTAAATTTTCTAAAGTCGTATAAAAATCTTGCGTATGTTGTTCTATGAATATCAAACAAAACTCTTAGTTCTAAAAATGTTAATCCAGTTTTAACTTTTACTAAAATAATAAATGATCTGTTTTCTTTGGAAATAATGTATTTGTGATTGGTTGCTGATGTTTTAAATAATAATTGAAAGTTGTTCAATGTCACACCTGCAAGATCTAAAATAATGAAATTTTCGTGAGCGGAATGATGCGATTATTTAACAGACTGCTCCGTCATGACGAATGACAAAGCCCACATTATTTTTACTGTATGCCACCATGAGCGCTGCGATCGATTAGGATACCCCCCCACCTAGTGCTTTGCACCCTGCGAATAGTACCCGTACACGTTACAATCAGCACTACCACCACACCTGTACACCGTCCCGTCACAGTAGTCCCCGTATAAATTTCTTTACAGCACTCGACAACCAGTGACCTTTATAAAAAATTACCAAAGATTATCTTTCGAGCTGCCAGGCAAGACGGCAGATTGTCTTTTCTACACTGAGGACCCCGATGAACATAGAATTTATCGGAGACTCGAGATATTTTTAAGCCCCTTCATGGTCTAGATAATAATGATTACACTAACAAGTTTGCAAATTTTCTACTAAACATGTCAAAGTTTTGAAACTGGTACGCGCCAGTACGGATGTACAGTAGGTACAATAATAATTCAGCGTCCTCACCTACAGTTGTAGTACTGGGTCTTCCCTCTACAAGTAGTTCCGTGGTATGGCGAAAAATAAAATGGACACAAATCGTAAATGACAAACGCCAGTCTAGTGTACTAGTCAAAGAGTATAATAATATAACTATACTGGAAAAGAGAGCCCTCTCCGCGGAAACGTGGAATCTAGCTCTCCAAACGTTTTATGAACGAAATAATTTGGCGTTGTATGCGTGAGCACACATGCATTCCTTTTGTTGTTATATACTGATGTACAAAATATCTGACCCCCGTATGTACAGTACTTTCAAAGTACTGTAGTGGGGTCAGATATTTTGTTTGCTTACTGTACCTAACTATCCAATCATATCTTAACGTATCATGGGCGATATTTTGGTGTAATAAATTTTACAAGAGTTTTTTTAAAAATTTGTGTCTTAAACCTAACGTAACAGAATATACCAAAAATTGCATATTATGACATCTCTTCGTATGAACACAGTAAATGAAGCTTGCTAATAACTAACTCTACAAAGATTACGGATTTTCCAAACAAACATTTTAAAGGGAAACTTGATTTTTACTATGCTTGAACATTGTGCTACTATTAACATAAACAATTCTTTGTAAAATTGTTAGTGAGTGGTAAGCTCAAACAAACAACAGAAATAAAAAAGTTTATCAGTTAATTGTTTATTAAATTAATTACAAATATATTTTTCATCCACATATATTTCTAGCCATGCTAATGCGTAAACGTATTGAGCTATATTTTATAGGTTATATAAAGGTTTTAGCAAGTTTATCTACTATCCTATCCCTACAGAACTTGGCATTTTTTTATTTGACTACTTTGATAGGAATGATGACTGGTTTTTACTATAATACAATACAATAAATATATGAAACACTTTTTTGCTCGTATAAGTACACAATGTATGCATTACCTTACTATGTAATTTATTTGTTGTAATTAATTTTAATTATCCATGTATTTACTTTTAAAATTATCTTCATATTTTATTAAGAATCTAGTAGAACAGATAAGAACATAGATCTGATGACAGTATCAGTACAGTAGACAACTTCTAATAACCCGGTGAAGTTGTTGAAACCACGAGGTTGGCAACATATCAGCCATTCAAAAAAAAAAGACACCTTCCATGTTAGTGTGTTGCAGTTGATTTAAGCAAATTGCTACATACGTTTTTTTGTGCTGCTAAGGTTGAAAAAAATCTCTGTGTTGGAACAAGCCAGACATCTATCAGGCGTCTTATTTCCTTTCTATTATCCACTTTGCATTATACCATGACGATTTCTCCTCCTATTAGATAACAACAAAAAGACAACCACCCGTCTGCTGTTGCAACAGTATAATTTGAATCAAACGGCTCAAACTCATGGAACACATCGCTTCTTGAGGCAATATGCATAGTAACTCCATTTTCTACGTACCTGTTGCCATCAATGTAACGTTTTGTACTTGATGTGATTGATTTTTTCGATTTCTTGCAATTTCTTACTCTGCCCAAAAATTCCAAAGCAACGTCATTTAAAATCTTTTTCATTTCTCAATTTCGCAACTCGTTTGGTTACTTATATCTCTTGATGAGTAATCTCCAGTTCTAGAAGTGCTTTTTCTAAACAACATACTTGTGTGTTCTACGAAGTGGTAAGGAGACTTTATATTTTCATGTTTTTCAGTTACATTTACCAAGAAAAATTCCAATTGTAATCTTTGATCAAAAACCTTCCTTATCTTACTTTTTTTTGGTATCTCAACATATTCACATACGTCTGGGCCCCAAACTTGATGATAAAGCTGAGTTTTTAACAGTGGATGATGTAAAGAAGAAATAAAAAAATAGATATTAATAGAAAAATCTTGATCATGTAATTTATTTAAATTTGACAAAAAATGTAAACAGCTTAGCGTAACTAGGTAACAATAAGATATGACAAAATATATAATGTATAACTTCAAAAGTTAAAAATAAATTATAAACTTCCCTAAGGAGTTCTTAATACTCACTCACTGCCATCTCATGGCAGTGCGATAGTACCATTTTGAAGATATAGGGAACTTGATCGTAATAATGTTATTCACAAAGAGTGTAGAGATAGCGTCACTTTTCATACATGAATGACATTTGAATTTCCCCTCCCTGGTACTAGTGTAAATATTTGTCTAGGCTTGTATATCACTGCATTCAAATATATATATTTTTTGTGGAATGTGTGTGTTGTTTAAAAAGTTGTTCGCGGCCTCAGGTTGGCAACGCACCATTACCACCTTTGGTGTCTCTAGGGGGCGGGAATTTTATTACCATCAGGCAATCCGTGTGCTTGTTTGCTTTCCAATATCATGAAAAAAAACCTAGGAGTAAAAGGATAAAGGCTTGGCAATAATACCTAAAGGCTTTAATACCATCAGGATATTTTCCTTCTGAAAATACCAATAGACTTGTGCGCATCGATTTTTTTATAAACTACCACCGGATTGTCATAGCCAGTTGCCCCTGTGTTTTTTAAATTATGTAATAATAATTTGTTTTTTAATTTTAAGCTATTTGTAGAATAAGGATGATTTTTGTTATAACACTTAGTTTGATTTACAAAAAAAAACTCTTTGAAACGATGAAATATTCCATGACAGCATATTATATTAAATTATTTATTTAATTTTTTTCTATTTCTTCTGTAAGCATTATATTTTGAAATGTTTTTTTTAATTTTCCTACGAAGCTTTACGTTTATAAGAAGATTGTATAACATATTTTAAATATGCCTGCTACTGAGCGTCTAGTGTACATTTAACCCTTAACCGGAATCGTTATTTTCTTCAACATAATATAAACAAAATAACAAAAAATTTATTAATTAAAATATCTTGAAATTACATACTTTTATGGACTTTATATCTTAGGTTCCAAATTTGTTATGAAAATATCAGTCCTATGTTTGACATATTAAATTATTACAATTGATAACAAAACTTGGAAATATTATCCAGGTACGGAGTTACGTATCTTCCCGTTAGCAAAAATATAATTTCTTTATGAGATCAATCGAAAATAATAAAAATGACACTCTGTTCTAGAATCTTGGAAAAAATAATTTTTATTTACATTTTATGTAAGGTACTTGTTACACAATTTTTTTTCTAAATGTAGCTTACAAATAAAATTGTAGCATCTGTCACACTTTCGCTCTCGTCTTGCACGTCACTCTCTGATTCCACATTATGGTCAGATGAAGAATCACTCGAATAAGAAGGAGATTCATATTGCAGATTTTCAGTTTCATTAATGTCTTTCTCGACGCAAGGTTCAAAACCACCCAACGGTTCTGAGCCATTTTCATCTAACAGAAGTTCTTAAATATCGCTTACCGTGAGATTGCGTGCCATTATTCCAAAAATACAATCTGAATCACTACACAATAAATGTGGGTCTATTCGAACCCGTGAACCTTCGTTACCTCCACTTCCAGTAAATTGTAAGCGCCCCGCATCCGGAACCCGCCGCATTTTGCGACGTAATGAGATTATATTGGCGGGTAAACCTGTGGCTGCGCGCGATTCGAAATTAAACGTTTTTTTTTGTTGTTGTCGGGTCGAAATGGACCCACGGTTCCGGTTAAGGGTTGAATATTATATATTGTAATATTTGGATGATAGAATTCATTCTAAGGTGTACATGGCACAATCCCAAAAGCAAAGGTAAATTTTGTTACACGCGTGTTGGGATGCTTAAATTATTTTGTAACATCTTTACAAATTACACATTCCGCAAAAAAATAAATTTCATAAATTGAATATATATCAATTCATAACGACACTCATACACAGCTATAACAATTTGTTCCTTGAACGTCAAAGATCGCCTCAAATATGTTATTTGAATTCTCATGTTTGTTACTCTTGAAATAAAAAAAAGATACTGAACCAATTTTGAGCTAATTGTAGCTGTAAAAATACTAAAATTCGACGTTTAGATATAAACCAAAAAGGTACAAAACCGTGAACAAGCACAGGGCTCACCTAATGGTAAGAGACATAGAGAGTTAAGATTATTGTACAAGTGTACCACCTACTCTTCCATCCGAATTACAATTGGATACTGTCATTATGGCGGCAGGAACAAGTAATGCGGTTGTTGCACAGAAATCGACCAGCAGTGACAGTAGTAGTCGAGTAGTATGTAGTGACACATTTAACGTATGCTCTACTCTACGGGGCCCCATGCCAGTTGGGAAGGCTAGTCCAGTGATCATGTCTTTGATAGAAGTCAAAAGGCAATTTTTACTTACAGTGAACACGTTTTTCTCACATTGATTTGTTATTACAGGTCCAGCATTATATCCTCAATCGGTGTGCTGCTGACAGGGGAAGTCTTCAAGTTCGTTAGTTTTGTGACACTTTACCCTGAAGTTATGGTGTACATAACTGCCCTAGCCCTCATGGGAGCTATCGGACAACTTTTCATATTTTTCATGGTAATGTTTCTAGATCTCGTACACGATATGTTCCTTCTGATAACTAATTCTCTATCTCTCTTTCTGATATTTGGAGATGTAAATAAATTACCTTTTTTGAATTTAGTTTCATCTTGTCTCACACAAGATGATTCTTTCATCTTGTCCAGTCATTGTCAGTTTTTTAGCACCTGACTCGAAGAACCTGGCGAGATGAAATTAATAATTGTTAAATGTATTTACACAGTGTTTATTTATATTACAATACAATAACTCTTTATTGTGAACAAGATATAGCCAGATATTGTTTAATGGTGCTCTTAAAAATATAAAAATGCAACTAATACTAGACGTCACAAATCATTCTAAAAGCAGAAGCTTGTTGTCACATTATATATCGTTATATAACGTGGACCAAGGGCATCCTTAGTAAAAATTTTGATGCCCAAACATGTCACAGTACAGTCAGCGTACCTATTGTGGTAAAAAAGCGGACTAGCGGGAAGCAGCGACAAGGGACTTATGCCTGGTTTAAGAACCATATGTACAATAAATATAATATAATGTAGGTACAGGAAAAAAGTTTATTTACGAACAGTAGTTTCGCAACCTTTAAGTGGTCTGGCGTTAAAATATCTAATTACGGTCGCTCTTCGGATGTTAATAATTCAAACGACAACGAATAGCGATTTGTTAGTTTCAGACAAACTAATAAATACCAAGGAATACGGTTCGTTGATTACAGAAAAGGAAGTTGAGCTGAGTTGAGTTCAAGTGTAATCGGCATTTTGCTCTGCGATTTTTCTTTAATATTGTTATTTTATCTTTTATATTATTGATGCACTCATAATCATCATAATGTTTTAACAATAATGTCTTATTTTGTTTGTGTTTACGTTTTTATCATGCAATGCAAAAGTGAATTCCTTGCCAAATGCGAATGAGTATCTGTGTATATATACTTTCCTAACTTCATCTACTCATAAATCTGCATTACTTTCACGTTTAGAATTTTCGGATTGCACGCTAACTACAAACATTAAAGGTGGTGACAGTGGTGAGGCTACCACTAGGGTGGTGTGTTATCCATGACAACTGATTTGTGACATAAGCGAGCGCTTACGTTATTGCGACTGATATATGTAAAGCGGAGCTACTAAATGGAGTGAGGTGTCACAAAATTGCCACCCAGTTACATTTACGATCTTATTTGTAGTTTAAAAGGCCTGTATTCTTCAATGGAGTAACACCGACACTGGGTAATTAATATTCTATTTTTAGGTTTCTGAGTTTGGTCCTTTGCCATGTTCCGTGGTGACGACGACAAGGAAGTTCTTTACGGTTTTGGCATCAGTAATTATATTTGGGAACGTGTTACTGGGCAGGCAGTGGCTGGGTGCAACTTTAGTCTTTTCAGGTCAGTCCTACACATCCACCTTTGGATATCAGTTCCTTACAAAGGTGGACTGGGAATGAGTGCCAAGTATAAACTTACTGTTCAACTTCGTACTTGTGTGTCCATGCCTAAATTTCTATACTGTTTTTAACGTGCGGCTATGCCTACGTGGCATTAAACTTTATTTGCTGGTGCTCAATCGATTTTGATAAAATAGATAACAAAGTTAGTTCCTTACAAGATGAAAGCAGATAATCAGACGAATTTTCTGACAAAAGATATTGACTATAGCCACCAATTGTGGTGATAATGTATTAAGTACATTGAATTAAAATATACATTAAAAATCTAGTAATTATAATAGAAGTAGATTTTCTGTTATCCAAGATCCAAACCGACAATAATGGCAAAAAATATTTTGAACCTACAGAAGAAAAAGGAAAGTAAACTAATATTTTTTTGATATGTTGAAGTGTAAGAATGGATCAAAAGATATTATAATGATATAACCCATCAATCTTAAATAGAAGCTAAAGTTTTGTTAAATTATTTGTCTGTCCTTTGACAATATATAATCGTCTGCTGACATAACAACGTCGTGACTGATTTTCAATTATTATACCCATAATATGATACAATTTTCATTACCTTTTACGAGGTATATTTTACTAACGTTCTCAAAACCACTTGGTGATTATTCTCTAACACGAATTAAAGTAATTGAATTATAAGACATTGAAGGTTCTTCTAGCATAGTGACTCTCGAAATGGCGAGCTAGAACTTTTAAATAAATAAATAATGTTAATATAATATGTCATATTTTCCTTGTTTCAGGTCTCTTTTTAGACATCTTCTACAGCAAAGGAAAAGCCAAAGGCGAAACAAACAAAAGAGTAGCTAGTAAATAATTTTTATAGACAATTTTGTAGATAAATGGCTTCCATTTTGTTATTTAATATTATATGGAACGTTTAAATCTCTATTACTATAAGTTCAAAAATATTTTTATACTTTTTATAAAGTGCAATATCATAAAAAGTATCACTAATGGTCGGCGATACAGGCGACTGCTGGCGGCATCTAGTGGCGGATTTGCTCATATTGCTTCGTGTGTGTGTGTGCGCCACTTACCAGAGGCTCCGAATTAAATTATTTTTACGATTTTATTAATATATTAGAAAGACATCTTATTTTTGGATATTGTCTACTTCACGTCGTGACTGATATTTTCTTACAATAAGCATTTTTGTATATGTCACCTTTGGTGATTTTTGTATATATTTTAGAAAGAAAAGAAAAAGAAAGAAAATATATTTATTTGCGGAGTATGCGTGTTGAATATTAACGCCTGATTCAATCAAATATCACAAAATAAATAAATGAATGAAAAATAAATGAGCCTCTTGCCGAGTTTCTCTTAAACTCGCCTTACCTTTCCACACAAAAGATGTTGTAAATGTAAACTTTCTATCCAAAACTAGAACAGGACCATGGCGAGTGCTTATATTATGGAAGCAGAAATAAGTAAGGCGGGTGTTCTAATACGAAAAAGTCTCTATCGCTTAGAAAGTCCTATTGTTCGTCACGTCCAGACGTGAGGGTTTGTAAAACAAAAATAAGCCAGTAAATGAAGTACAAGTAGAATGAATAAACTTTTATAGGTCCCGATATACTGAATATACAACTATAATAGAAAGAGATGTCACAAAACAGTGTTCATAAGTTATTACTAAAAGGTTACTTGTAAGAGCATACTTATCTATTTGGTTTTGCCGTATGTGTTATGTTACCATATTTGCTACCTATGAATAACTTTAGTAAAATATTCTTTTATAAGGTTTTTAAATAAACGCTACGTTTTGGTTTATTCAAACTTATTTCTCATTTATTTTCTTCTTATAATATTTGTTATTTTTGTTTAACAGTTAGGAAAATATCAAGACACCTCTCTTTACTCATTCTCCTTCACTTTTTAGTTATAAAAAGTAGCCTATGTTCTTTCGTTTATCATAAAGTGTCTAAATACAAAGTTTCACTGTAACAGCTTTAAAAATGACGAATTTCAATGTGAACATTCATCCCCTCTTTTTACCCATTCTCCCCTATATTTTTGCAATAAAAAGTACCCTATGTTGTTCCTCAAGGTCTATTCTATCTCTGGACCAAATTTCATCAAAATCGGTTCACTGGTTTAGGCGTGAAAGCGTAACAGACAGACAGACAGACAGACAGAGTTACTTTCGCATATATAATAGTAGTAGGGATTTATTATTAAACGTATTAAATATTATTAAATTACGAACGTAAATACAATTTAGATAAAAAATGACGCGCTGAAAAGGACGTTTTTATTAAGTTTGTTATTTTCCTCGCTAGGGAGCTTCGATAAATGCGTACGATCGCTGCAAATTGCAAAGTCTTATGAAAAAAGCACGTGCTTCGTCGCGCTAAATTTTATAGGCAGGCACGCACCGCGGCCAACTGGTGCCGCCGCAACCGCGATGTCCCTATATTTTAAACCTGTAACATCTCGTTTAATTTACATGCTTTAAAGGGCTATATTGTTCTATATTAAATGTGAAATTTATGTAAGATACTTAATTGGATAAGGATTAATGCTGTATTGCTTTAAATCGCGTCTTAAATAAGCCATTGTTTTTCGTAAAAAGTAAAGGATAAAAATTGGTTATTGTAAGTTGTGCCTAAGAGATAAACATATACCATCGCGAACTTTTTTGTAGACCTTTTTAAGGTGAACAATACTTAGTACATTATTTTGGCCTATCTCGTAGAGTTCAGCCAGCGTTTGCAATGCAAGCGCAAAAAAATATGTTTATTTACGACTTCGCATTAGAAATCTTGAAATTATCAGTGGTTATCTACTATATGAAGCATGTTATTATACATATAAACCTTCCTCTTGAATCACTCTACCTATTAAAAAAACCGCATCAAAGTCCGTTGCGTAGTTTTAAAGATATAAGCATACATACATACAGACAGACGCGGAAAGCGACTTTGCTTTATACTATGTATAGATGGTAACAATCGTTAGATATTAATCTACTGGAATAGCACTAATATGGAAAAAGATTTTTAAAAATTTACGTTGCCAAAAAAGTTTTATAGGTAAATTTAATTTTTTAGTTTCATTTTATTAAACTATCAACATGAATTCCTAAGTTTAGTTTTTTTGTGACAAATAACAGTTTTACATTCAAAGGTTAACCGATTGACGTCTTGTCTTGATATTTATTTCTGTGTAATGATCGATTTTATTAATTGTAATGTTTTTTTTTATTGAAAAGGATGTTATAATTTAACCATAAATGCATTAATATGGTATATTACACTGGTGGTAAAGTGCTGTGCAGCATTTGCCCTTGTAGGGATCCGGCGTCTTACCTATTCCTACTGCCATAACGGCATCGTCGTGTTCCGGTCCGGAGAGTAGGGTAGCCGATAGCCGATAGCAAACATCCCGGCCACAGGACAGTGACGCACTCATGATATCTATGGTGTTCATAGGCCACGATATTTCTTACCATCAGGAGAGCCGTGAGATTGTTCACTGTCTTATCACATAAAAAATGAATTATATGTCTAGTGGCCCGGTGTTGGCACATTGACTACATGAGGACTCGTGTTCGATTGCCGAGCCAGGGCGATTGTCAAAGATGGAGGGACCAAGTCTCAGATTTTAATAAAACATGCATCAAAAAAATCTACTATTTGCTACCTTTTGCTCAAAAAATTAGTACCTAATCATTTATTTATTTATTAACAAACAACAAAAATCATAAACATGTTTTTTGATGGTTCTGGAAATGTTTTATCTACATTATATTTTTCTACCTAAATTCTACCTTTATAAAAACAATATGACGTGTCCGAAACACAAACAGTTTTAAAAATATCGCCTAAAATATTTGGTCCCTCTATCTTGACGATTCAATAAATTACCTTTTCCAGCCACCGTTTAGTTATTTTTTAAGTGGTCAATATTTTCTACTTAATTTATACCTTTAAAATGTGTATTTTTTTCATGAAAAAGAATTATAAGTACTGAGTTATTGTGCTATTTAATATCTATGTAAATTTCATTGAATGTTTCGTGTTAATTTATATTATATAAATTAACACGAAACATTCAATATCGAACTTCGAACTATTAATATTTACTGCATTTTTGGATCATTAAGTGACTAATATTTAAAACACACTAATTCATTTTATATTATTTCGATAGTCACTGTCAGGTAAAGGAACATATTTTCAGTACTTTAAAGGAAATTCAATTAGTTATACCTACCGTACAATTTATTGAATACCCACCACACTCTTACACGAAGGGTTCAGTATATTACCAAGCTGCACTGAGGAATGAAACTAATGCTATGTACCTATTTGTTCACACTTCTACCACAAGACAGTTATTATTATTATTATCATCTTCATCGTCTCCGTAGGTTTGAATTCACTGAATACTTGCAATTTTTAGCAGGCCAAAAAGTGGGTGATTTATTTCAAATAAATATCCTTTAATTTCCATGTTTTTTCATTTTTATTTTGTTGAAAATTACTGATGAAAGATTGATGAAACAGACATAAAGTCCGAGTGTGATTGAATGTAGGTACACGCGGAGACTTAGGTAGACATTTCACAATCAAATTCAAAAAATCAAAAATCTCTTGCTTTATCCAAGGATAGTGCCAAGAGTCTCCGGAACCGGCGTATTTAGGAGACGTGAGACGTGAAACGAGTGGAATGTAGAGTAAGATTGGTAGCTACGCAAGCATCGTGACATTATGATACAGTAGTCCTATTTAAATTATGCGCTTTGGATAAACTCGTCAAGCTTCAGAAACCCGAACGTATTTTAAAGATATCGAGTTGATAAATACACATAATCAATCGTTTCACTTAAATTAAGATTAGGTCAGCCAATTTAAAATAAAAGTATAAAGTGCAAAGCCGAAGCGCATTATTTAAATAGTACTGTACGTCACACAAGGGTGAGTGGGAAAATTATATTTATTTTTAAATGCTTAGTAATTCCAAGCTACTTCTTTGTATTTGATTAACGAAAGTATTTCATGCCCATACCCCCAAGAGGAAAGCAGATGCACAACTAGGTAACCACGACTACTACTAGCCGAAGACACTAAGACTTGCAATGTAGTACCTAGGCGAGAAGCCTATTGCCAACCGGGCACATATCAAATCCTGAGCAACATTGTTTTTATTAGACAATTTAAAATGGTCATTTTTTTGTAGCCCGACCCGGGGATTGAACCTGGGACTTTAAGAAGTAAAGTCCGATGCCGGACCGATAGATTACAGAGGCGAGTCAAATAGTTGGTGCCTATACTTTATTTAACGATGCATAATGAGGTTTGCTTATCTGAAGTTTATCTCATTGATTTAATGTGCTATTTATTACAGTTTAGTAAGTTGTATTTGTTTGAAAATCTAGGCCTTGGTAGGTATTACAAATGCCAACGTGAAAATATGTCTATAACGGTTTCACAACTTGCTTGAAGTATGCGGATTTTGTATGCGGACTTTGTATGCGGATTCATCTTCGTTTTAGAATAAGACTATGAAAAGTACGAAAAAGAGACTTTATTTTTTTTAATTTAATCTTGCTTCTGAAACTCTCTCATGAACTTTACATCTGATCTGCCTGACATGTTTTAAAAGGCGCCAACAAAATTTTCTTATGGATAAAAATTGTATTTTACATTTGATTTTTAGCAACCCTATCTAACTGGCACCTAGATCGATTCCTAGGTTGGCGTTGCTAGGTTTTAACTAATAATAAATTTTTCATCACATAAATGTGAGAAACGATGATGACGTTACCGTTCCTTTAATATGAATTTAAAATATCTTTGGTTATTAGTTTTGACTACAAAGATTTTCTAGCAACATTTGAAGTCTGAAAGTTTCTGTATTTTTAAGGATTTTTAATAGCGCTTCACACTAAAAGTAATCACTTAGAAGATAAAACTTTTCAAATAATATTTCCTAGATTTCTTATTTAAAAAAAATCTACTGCTACGCATTGCTATGACCATGTGAATTTAATTAAATTTCATGAAAATTACAGAAGTACATTAAAGCTGTAAAGACACTAACGTCTTCTTACTATTTACATGAAATAAAGCATAGTTCATTAGAAATAAGAAAGTGTGTATGTGTGTAAAATATTCTGTTTTCACGTTTACTCGGCTGACTTGATGTTTAAAATTTTTTTCAAAGCACACACTAGCGGAAATACCGCCCGTAACAGTTAAATGAAGATTAATTTATAAAGCAGTCTTCCAACAGTGGTCTTATTGGTAAAGTTAGTCCAGCCGTTCAGAGAATGCGTTCCTGACACCTATCAGTTAGTCACGACTAGACGAAAGAGGTAGATGCGGCGTTGGGGGCCGCCACCTATCACGCCAGGCCCGTACAGACGAATCGAGGAGTGGGGAGTGTCAAATAGGCACGTGGAATGTGAGAGGGGGAATGGAAGCGAAGATGAATGAATTGATGAATGTAATGAATGAGAGATGCCTGGATTTACTGTGTGTAACGGAGACTAAGCGAAAGGATAGTGATAATTTTGATCTCCCCGGTGGTAGGTTGGCTCTTTGGTCTGGTGTATTACAGAGCGATCATACCAGCGCTGGGGTAGGTATCATTTTATCGTCTCGCTTAGCCTCAGGCCTGAAAGAGTATGGTCTGGTTGGTCCGAGACTGCTCTGGGTCCGCATTAAGCTAGGAGTCACGCGAGTTTTTGTGGTAGCAACCTATGCTCCGGTCAACTCGTCGTCGACTCATGACCTGGAAAAGTTTTGGGATTCTGTGAGAGATGTTTTGGATATGGTTGAAGGAAATGAAAAAGTTATTATGTGTGGTGACTTGAATGGTTGGGTTAAACACGACGGGACGGTTACGAGGCCGTTCTTGGACCCTATGGTGATAAGAGAGTGAATTGTGCTGGTAAGCATATTGTAGATTTATGTGTAGAAAGAAATATTCTTGTGTCTAACACAATGTTTCAGCATATGGACATACATACGTATACATGAAGAAGGAATGATCAAATGAGTATGATAGATTTGATTTTGGTTGATAGTCGCCTCGGGAAGTGTTTAATGAACACGAGAGCCTTCAGAGGCCCAACCCAACTCAGAGCCGGTTTGGGGGTCTGTTTAAGAAGTGGAGGCACTGGCGAGTACATGTTCCATTTGGAGAGCTTGAGAGGATTAAAAGTGAAAAGTTGCAAGACCCGAGTGTAGGAAGCATGTACGAGAGTCAAGTCCGAGACAGGCTGAATAGTGTGTGCCTACCGGACTTAGACGTGGATGACTGTTGGAATATTTTGAAACATAACATGGTTGATGTTGCGAAAGAGGTATGTGGGAGTGCAAAGATGCATAAGTCTATGAATGGTGACGCATGGTGGGATGAGGAGGTTAAAGCCTCCGTTGAAAGAAAGAAGAAAGCTTGGCTAGACTATGTAGCATGCTTGCAGTCGAATGACAGTATGAAAGATTTGAAGAAAGAAATGTACCGTTGTTGCAAGAATAGCACCAAACACTTAGTGAAAGAGAAGTGCGAAAGGGAAAGTATGAAACTTTGAGAGGTTGGCTAACAATTTCGAGATGAACACCAAACTCTTTTGGAGGGAGGTGAAGAAGTCTCGGAGTTGTTCGTCTGCCTCCAGAATGAAAAGAATTAAGTCTAAGAGTGGTGATATTCTTGCCAGCATGCATGACGTGTTAAAACGGTGGAGTGAATATTATGGAGATATGTATGAAGGTGCCCAAGATGCTGCCGCTGGGTCCTAGTACTCAAATGACTCGGAAATAGCGGAGGCATCTGACGGCATTATGATGGAAGAAGTTGAATGGGCGATAAGAAGTATGAAATATGGTAAGGCTGCGGGAGTAGATATGGTTACAGCTGAGATGATCAAACTTGGTGATCCTGCCGTCCGGGACTCTTTCTGGGTTCTTTGTAACAAATCTAAATAAAATTATTTAATTTGCAAATTTTCCGCTAAAAAATGTGGATACGTATTATGGAGTAACAAAACAGACAAAATAGTGAGCTAAGAATGAATTGGACTTACCGGAAGCTAAAGCTCCCAAATATATCCAGCTCCACACAATACACACCACTAAACTGTTTAATTAGCACCAACAATACACATACTACTAAAAACTCAACGTACGTTTCGCTTCGTAACCGAAGCATCATCAGGAGAAATCGACTGCACACCACGAAGTATCTGCTCGACCTTCGTGGAGTGCAGTCGATTTCAACGTGCGGTCATCGTGCCCTTGTATAAAGGAAAGGGTTCACGCATGGACTCTACAAGTTACAAGGCCATTAGTTTGATCAGTTTAGCATCAAAAGTGTATGGAAAAGTAGTTGAAAGGAGGATGCAAGAGATGCCCGATGGAACATTGTGGGAGGCTCGAGGCGTTTTCAGGTCTGGAAGAGGATGTACGGGTCAAGTGTTTTCGCTCCGCAACATTGTAGAGAAGCATTTGGCTGTAGGTCAGAAGGTTTTCTGCGGTTTTGTGGATCTCGAAAAAGCATTTGATAGGGTTGTACGTAAGGAACTTTGAGAAATTTTGAAAGATTATGGGATAGTCGGGTCCCTGCTGCGTGCGGTGCAGTCAATGTATTTAGACTGTAAAGCATGCGTGCGGGCAACATATCGCCTTGGTTTGATGTTAATATTGGCGCCAAGCAGGGTTTTGTATTGTCTGCACGCTTGTTTATCTTGTATTTGGTAAAATGTCTGCAAAGGTTAAGATTATTGAATATGGGAATGCGTATGGGTGACCAAGTGGTGAGCTGCCTGCTTCAAGCAGATGATGCTGTACTTTTTTTGAGCTGCAAACACAGTTGGTTACAGTTATGGAAGGAGATTGTAAAGAAAGGGTCTTACATTTGAATGCGTTGAAAACCAAAATAATGGTGTTTGAAAGAGACGTAGCCAGAACGGATGTAAGAGTTTTGGTTGATGATGTAGGGCTGGAACAAGTGAATGAAATTGTATATCTTGGTTGTGCTTTTAGCAGGGATGGAAGGTACACCGCGGAGGTAGAGAGGAGAGTGAGTGCAGGGAATAGTGTATATGGAGCGATGGGTAAGCTATTCCATAGCGAGGTTTTGAGTCAAAAAGCTAGACTCGCCTTTCACAATTCTGTGCTTATCCCAACGTTATTGTATGGAAGCGAGAGTTGGGTCTGTCAAAAAGATCATGAAAGTAGGATAAATGCGGTCGAAATGAGAGCACTACGGAAAATCTGTCGTGACCGCACTGACCGCGTTCGTAACAGTGAGATCCGAGAAAGAGTGGGATTGAAAGAAAGTGTTGGTGTTAAAATGCGAAAGGGCATGCTCCGCTGGTTCGGTCATGTGGAAAGAATGACAGATGAAAGATTGACAAAGGTAGACAATGTCTGTTATTTGTGAGCGCTGATCCCGCAGTTAAATCTATTCGCGTAGATTAAAGGTATACGTGGGTTAAGTTTTTGTTATCTTTTTTTAGGTATAGAAAATCCCCACGGATACCCGCCGCTCTCGGGTTAATATAACAGCAATTTATATAGGACTCGAACTGACTAAAAACCAAACGATGGACCTTCTGCCGCCCAGCTGGGAGCGAGATGGAGTCGCTTTTGTATTCACCATCTCACTCCGACGGTTACGGCCCGGTCCTCAAAGAGTCTCCTGTCGCTCTCTGAAAGAAGGGCTACTCCAGCCACTAAAATCGCCCACAGACGAGCGAGGCCATGCTGGCCGGAGAGTCCCCCGGCAGCCCCGCTACAAAGTTAAGGCCGGGCGCATAAGTTTAATTAATAAGGGGGCAAGCGTATATTTAATTTAGAGCGCGACCGACAAATATCATCACTAAAGGTATAGTGATTTTTATTATTATTATTTTTTTATATAGCTGGCGGGAAGTGCTTTTTAAATGTACAAGATATATGTTTGTGCTGGATGTATATCTTGTACCTAGCATGGTGAAACTTTTCTGACTATAGGTTTCAGTCATTAATGTATCTATATTTGACTTAGTTGTGAAACTGCTAAGATGTTGAGACTGCAGCAAAAACGTTCCTATTTTCCTATTTTTAAATAAATAATCTTGTTTTGTATCGACAGGGTTGGCAGTTAAACGATGTAAGCTTTTCCCGCGTTTACTAGGAAGTTACCTATTTTTTAATAATAAAAAATCTTTTATAGAATACACACTTAGGTTAAATAAAATTCACTTAATGCTCACAACATTTATTCTACTGTAAACATACTACTTATACCCTTCGGTATTGACAATTGCAAGGACTGTTTATTGAAAGAGTCTTTGCAATTGTTTTATATATAAGTAGATATCTATTTTAGAAATTCTGCACATCTAGTTCGTAACTTTTCATATTATTTTAAATACTTTTTTTTGGCTACTTAAATACATCCGTAAGTTACAACAGTTTAAGCCAAAATATCCAGCACCGAAAGTATCACTACCCAATGTCAAACTTTGAAGTAGGTACTATCTTTTCGAATATTACATAGGTGCCTACTTTACAATAGACTTTTGAAACAAGCGTTAATGTCGTCTTCCGGCGCACTGAACTGGCGACTGTGACAATTGGCAAATTTATTTATCATGTTTAAAAGTCAATAAAATAATAAATAATAATAATATGGACAAGTTACACAAATTGAATCTAACCCCAAAGTAATCAAATTATTTGCTTGTGTTATGGGTGTTAGTCAACGATACTAATACATAGAAATACTTAAATATATACCAGAATATATTTAATAAACACCCAGACCTGGAAATGCAGATACCTAAAATGTTCATCACACAAACGTCTGTCCCCGTCGGGAATCGAACCCGAGCCTCGCGGTTGGTCAGTGTAGTTAGGCGTGTACGCTAGCCACTCGACCAATGGGGCGGTCATAAATAAAAATAAACATTTCAAGTCACTCGGGCGCAGTGTCACTGAGCCGTGTCAGTAACGTTGCGTTACATTATACGAGTACACAGTTTTGGTTCGTGTTTTGTCGCTCTCATACAGTGGCCAACTCGAGCGCCGCAGGCACTTCGCACCACGCTAGTTAAATACCTATGTACTTGCCTAACAATAAGTTTTCCTTTAAACAAATTTGGTGGTCCAGTCAGGACGGTAACATTTTCAAAATACCAAGCACCGGTTTTATCACTCCTCACCGTTTGTTCTGAAGGTGGACTTTATAAGCATCAATAGTACATCAGCAGTACCTACCGCCCTAGAGCAGAGTCGGTTTGTCACTCATAGCGCAACGACGACGAATCTAATGCTCTAGCACAGTACTACTGACTTGCTTCTAGAAGTGACCTCCTTACATTAATCTGCCTACACAATAATTGTTACAATTTTTAGGTATTTCACCTTCGTATATTTTATTTTTATAGATTGAGTAATTTTCAGCTGTCCCAGCCATGTTATTTTCTAAGTTCATAAACCATCCTTGTCTACAGAATTGACTTAGTTACATCAACAAGATAAGTAATTTTAATTTTAACATTTCAACTGTTTCTAACTATGCTATATTTTTTATTTTTTGTGGATACATATTTTTTTTATATATATATTTCATTGCCTCTTCGTATAACTTTTACTTACTTGTAATAACATCGATATATATGAATGTTTTTTTATAAATTCTTTTTCTCGTCCAAATATATATATTTAACATCTAGATAACATGCACAAATCTGAGCATAAAAGTAGTTCTACTAAATTCTACTAATTTCAATTAATCAAAACAAAATTCAATTAAGTAATTTCATTTATGTATGATATAATATTCTAGTTTATGTACTTATTTATAATGTCATACCTACCTATTTCATGTCAGGGAACAATCACGTACTATTCATAAATAATACTCTAACGACCGCAATCAGAGACAACAATTATCTTTTAATTTGTTATTAATTCGCCAATTTTCTACACAAAATTGTCACTTAATTATATCAGATTAAATATTCATTGTCGTCTTTGAGCGTGGCTGCAAAAGTTTTTATTTAGAATTTAGACAGATTTTTTTCACTTAAAATACCCACTTGATACTTTAGTCGTTACTTCGATATATGTAACTAGATACAAGAGAACATTCACATTGACTGTAGAGCTGTACCACTGCAGAAGCCTCCCAATAGTTTGTTTTTCATTTTCCCGTAGCTCCAATGAGTAGTAGCCTCTTAATTCCACTGATGTGTATCTTGGTGTCGCTGTTTCTTTTCAATTTTCAAACCCCCCTGAAAATACATATACACGAAATGAAGTAACGGTGAAACATACTTGACAATCTTGTTGGTCCAGGAGTAAATGAAAAGGCTTGGATTCAATTCCTGACTTAGACAGGCAATTGTGTGATGAATACGAACATCGGTATTTCCTTGTATGGGTATTAAAATTATATTTATTGGTATCATCCAATATAATAGGATAAAATAAACTTTAAATACATTAGGCATTTATTACTACAAACATGTTCTAGCTTCCGGAGCTCCTATCTGGTGACCTACGCCCATCATTTTTTAGAACAATTTTAACGTTGAACCATTCATTACATAACTTACCGTAGACCTATCACTGTTTAAAAGATAGAACATATAATTTAATCTGAGTTTCACTAAAACCGGTCAAGCAAAAGCTAAGATACCTTTAAATCAAATTCAAGGAAAGCTGACGGAAGTAGGTATGTAAATAAAACATGTACACGCAAGGTTGTGAATATATCTGTATGTTTGAATTTTGATATTCAATCATGTTTCATTGCCCAAATCTATATAAAATTTTGCACTCGGCTACTTTGAGATGAACATGGATTAATGTATATTCTGCCGGCTCACCAGTCACACTCAGATTTACAAGGAAAAGCTAAAGTATCAAAACGCTAGCACAGACGTAGTTACTCGTAGCTTCTGGCTTAAATTCTAATAATGTAAAAGCAAAAGCTTGTGAAGGTGTTGAGATGCCTTATTCTAACACGCCATATCATATATTGATTGTGACGAAATTTAGCATACTTTATGATGAGGACAAAGGAAACTTTTTATTCCAGACGCATGGGCCGATGGGGAAACGGTAGGTATGTACGAGGTATGTAAAATGCGGACGAAGCTACGGCTGGTTTCATCGACAACAGAATTTGTTACAAGGGATATTGTTTATTGTTTTGGACGTATGTGTTATAATCAATGGTATCTTGGCGCCTAAACCGATCGCGATGAAATAAGACACGTAAGAAACATAAATTCCTGTTTCTACGCAAGTTTGTCTTTCTTGTAGAGCTATTTTGAAAAATCTGACTGGGATTCAATATTATAAGCAAATACAGAACACCTTAGCAGAATGCAGGCCAACTGCCTACGTGCCAGGCAGCTCGTAATAGGTAAGCATTAGTTAAATAGGTCATCACTGACACGGCATTTGTGATATTTAGGTACCTGGTAATGTTGCAACAATGATAAAATTTCTCATTGTGTTTTGGTTTAGTCTTTAGAAGATTACGAGACACCTATTAGATATATTATGTACGGTATCTGAATAGTTAGTCTGGTTGTCTCTTACCGCCAAGAGAGCCGCGTGCGTGTTCATTATTTTTATTCTACAAAAAGACTGTGCCTGATTGAGTTTTTTGGTGACTGTCGTATTGTTGTATCGCTTTCACTTTTAACTTTTAGCGTCATGTTTTGATCTAGGCTCTAGAGGCTACGTTAGTCAGAAAACCCTGGCATCAGGTTTGCAAAGTAGGGTTTATCATTTTTACCATAAAAACTTTATTATACCTTTATTATCTATACAGGCGACGTATTTTTATCAGCAGAAAATCCTTCGCTAGATTGCCTTCAAAACATATTTACACACATTGACACAATAAGAAATCAACTTAGGGTTATTTAAAACTAGATACTTACTTGTTTACTTTTTTACTTAGCTGTCTTATACACATTGATTTAAACAGTGCTCACTCTCTCCACTACTTGAAGTACTTCCGGGCCACGCCTGGGTGGATAAGTGCGATGCGAAGCAGATATTGTAGCAGAGCAGAAACTAAAAAAAACTATAATTAGCATCGTGTAGTAATGTGACTGTTATCTTAAGCTAACAAAATTTTCGAACTGAAAAACCGTATCAGCCCCTAGAATTAATCAATTCTTACAGCAATGAAAGACCCTCATCTAAAAGCACTCTGTGCTAAACTCAATATATATTAGTATATCTTAGAATATATTCTGAAACTTATAATTACACTACATAGGACTTTTAAGGGTTTACAAAAAAATTAACTTGTTATAGGAGATGTCGTCTTTATAAGAGCAAGAGTAAGAGTAATGGACCTACTTACCAAAGAGCCAAGTGCTCTTGTAAGTTTCATTTCATTTATTACACTATATGGTCTAATTAAATACATTAGAAGTACGATTGTATAGAAATTTACTAGGTGGTAGAGTTTCGCAGCGACTCGCCCGGTTTGGTACCACCGCCTTACCTACTCCTGCCGCCAAAATTAAATACATAATTTTGCCCGCGACAGGTTTAACAGGTTGGTGTTAAGGCTTACCACCTATCACATTGTGGGACTAGTGTCTTCGGCTAGTTGTATGTACTGCACCTACGGGCAGAGCGAGAGAGATACGGGAGAGAATATACTTTTTCTTCAATGCCCAAGACGTTTGTGCCTTGTGTTTGGTCACGTTCAGAACTGTTATACCTATGAACAAGATAAGACTATAAGGTGTATAAGAGCATGCCAATTGCTCTAACTAATATAATCCAGGCACTGTACTAGCTTAGATATTGGTGGCACGCTCTTCATCGGAGCCACACTGATAAGAATAGCTCAATTATATTTTAAAATATCCAACGTGTTTAACATTCGTTTGCGGCTTACAACAGCTGTACTTGCGCTAAAATATAAAATAGTTCGCATTGTAAATGGTAACACCTATACAAAGAATATAAATACTCTTTAACAAGAGCACCTATAACTCATAACGTAAATCTATAGAAGCTGTTGATTTTAGATTAAAATCACTTTACGAATGCTTCTTACATTTGATGTCGGGAAAAATTATTCTAATTCAATGACATTTTCGTAATATCAATTTATTTTTAGAGGTCAATGATTTATTTGAATGTAAGTATTTATAAAAACTTCTCTAACAAAATGTCAATAAAGTAAATTAAAATGTCATTCTTTACAAGTATTTGTTATTATGTCATGTTTTATTCACTTTTATAAAAAATAAATATTCAAAAGTACCATCTAGTAATAATAGTTTTCTACACGTACCTGCAATAAGCATTCGTACAGTTGTTTTAATTAATAATATATTTTTTATTTTTTATAATTAATAAGCTTCAAATAATTTTAAAGGTATAATCCTATCTGTCGTCCACTACTACCGTTCCAACGGCCAACCCCAGCCAGTCAGGAGAAAAAAGGCTAACACACTCCCCGGCATTCAGGCCTATTACATATATGCCTTTAAGTTTAATGACATTAAATTATTAGAATTTTATATTGATTGCCAATTAAATTGGAAAAATCAATTAAAGAGATTATGTAACAAATAAAATAAAATATGTGTGTTTGTACTTCATATACTGAGACAAACAGTTAGTAAAGAAAGATGCATGAATTTATCTCAATATGGTCTCATATTGTAGATGAATTCATGCAATGTAACTAGGGTTTTTCTGACACAAAAAAATGTGTAAGAGAAATTACCATTGTTTCAAAATCATAAAATTAACCTACTTTAGGCGACTTTAGCAGACATTAATTAGTTATAATTACCAAGCCATGTCACTTGTGTGGGATCTGGAAAGTTGCAATGACCTGCGTTGATATCTAGAGCGGTCTCTTGCCGCCTCCGTCTCGCATTCCACACAGTACGTTGCCGGACGGGGAACATAGGGAGCTCCTATGATGCTTATCGGTGGCAAAACCACATCAGGCAGGCTCCTCCTCGGTCCGTTTGCGAAGCACTGCATCTCAATCGTGTTTAGGCTGACTCTTCCTGAAGGAGACGCTGAAGCAGCGCTGCGACAGATAAAATTATATCTTAACCCCCGACAAAAAAGAGGTTTGAAATAAGTTTGTGTGTGTGTATGGGTGCGCGCACGTGCGTGTGTGTGTGTGTGTGTCTGTCTGTAGCATCACGATTCACGAATCATGTCGTCACCAGCCTGCTAATGCAACTGCGGTCGGTCGAAACCAACGGTCGGTTGCGTCGGATAAAAAATATCTATTTTTTTAAATTTTTAGTTTTTTCATACATCACAAGTGTAACGGTGGTTTAGGTGTACCCCTGTATGAAGCTTTTGTAAGAGACAGACAGGGTCGTATCATTTTGCCAGACGTAACTCTTAAGAACGAAATTGATTCAAAGTTTTTCGCTAGAATCTTCTGGTAAGGCTGAATTTATTTTTATTGTTAACTGTATGATAGAAGATTATGATCTATCTGTTAAAGGTAACAAAACACAGTGGTTTTAAAACAATAATTGTTCATGGGTAGTATGCTTGAAATTTAAACCTCTGGAATCACTACCTACGTAGTATAAAACAAAGTCGCTTCCTCTGTCCTTATGTCCATTTGTATGCTTAAATCTTTTAAACCACGCAGCGGATTTTGATGCGGTTTTTTAAATAGATAAAGTGATTAAAAGAGGAAGATTATATTTATATATTTCAAAACTGCGCGAAGCCGGGGCGGGCTGCTAGTTTTAAATAAATTTTCTTAGAAAATAATTCTTGTGTTTTAAACAATTCTTATATTTGTTTACAGTTTCTAAATCCTGAGCGCTAAAGTTTTTTATAGCATCTCCTAAAGAAGGATGGCCAAATCGTAGCTGACCACAAACCATGGCGTCCCAATAAGACATATATATCAATAATTCCCTTATTTTTTAAGGTTTTAAAAAACACACGAAATATTTTTTTAAGTAGCCACAAAAAAATTCTCTACTTATTTTTGTTTTTGGAGCTTCTTACTGTTCACTTTTCGTATGAAATCACTTAGTAATCAAATACTATAATTATGATTTCTTTACGATTTTCTAGTTTTCAACTGTAATTGAGTTCAATTACTATATACGCATTAAATTACTATATACTTGTGATGTTATGCTATCTTTGTTATCTAAACTATACATGCAAGTTGAGATCTAGAACGATTTACATTAAATTATCGGTCAAAATCTGTTTTCCAAGCAGACTAGACTAAACGGCTGGACAGACGGCCCTTTCTGACATCGAAACAACATCGAACTCTGGAGTCTGATGGACAGATAATAGTAACATGCGTTTGACAGATTTAACAGTTGACAGATTTTATTATTTTGTAATAATTCTCTAAGGGAAATCGAAATAAATAAAAACGGGAGCGCTAATAACCCTTCTCACTTATCGCTGACTACATTCTTATGCTACGCCACAGTAGTGTAAATGTAATTGTGGATTCTAACCTCAAAGTAAGTTAACGTGATTATAAAAAAATGTGGCTATTCAGGTGTAATTTTCACACAGGATGGTGTTTACTACCTAAAAACAAACCAATCCAAGTATAGCCTTTTTTGGGACATGACAAAAAACTCAGGTCCAGCTCCTATACAAATTTGGCCATTGTTCTTTCCCATTTCTATTTTAAAAGTGTTTATCGACTATTGGGTCTCTATTTCAATTTTGTAATACTTACCGTATACCTTCACTAAAGAAAGAGAGAAAAAGAACTAAAACTTCCGCTGTAGGTAGGTATATCACTAATCTTTACTTCACTATTTTCGTTTTGTATGTTAGTTGCCAGACATATTTGTATATTAGTTGGCAGGTAATAGGAACACGAAAGATGGTACTGTGTTGTCCAATCTTGTTATCCGTTTAGGCAGAAGCGTGGTTTATAGTGAGATCTTCTTTCGACGCATAGGAGGAGGTGGAGTGCAGCTCGATACGTAGAATGCTAATAGCATTTTCCCTGCATTTTTTCAATATGTAGAATATATTCCGGCGATAAATACACGTATTAGGACAGCAATAAGAAGGACTTGACTGACTGACCTGATTCCTTAGACCGTGAACCGATGTTGTCATTGGAGACAGCACCACAATATGAATCTGCGCTATCACGGTCTCCTCTTTTGAGTAAGTTTTTCTCATGTTATAAAAATTTGGTTTTATATATAATATTTTGAGACAGTTTTCCATATGTTTATAATAAACTAGCTGTTCGCGCGAACTTCGTTCCGCCCGTTTAGTTTGTATGGGAAAAATAAAAATGTTATTTTTCCCAGTTTCCTCACAATTGAACAGGATAAAAAGTATCCTATGACCTTCTCCCGGTTTTAAGTTACCTCCCTACCAATTTTCAGCCTAATCGGTGTAGCCGTTCTTGAGTTATAAATAGTGTAGTTGGTGGAGAGGTAGCTTAGAACCGGAAGAAGGACATAGGATACTTTTTATCATGTTCGATTGTGAGACAACTGGAAAAAACAACATTTAATTTTTTCCATACACACTGAACTGGCGGAACGAAGTTCGGGGGAACAGTTAGTTGTATATAATGCTATTCAAGCGAAGGAAGATGGGGCTGTCTGGATTCATTCTATTTCATTTTTTTTTCATTTCATTCAGTTCATTTTATCGTCATGATCTTGAGATGAGCCATACAAATTTAAAAACTTCGGTTTCGAATACTATTTTTAGTTTTTCCACTATACCTACAGAGAAAATTCCCAAATGTCATAGAAATATGTTATACAACAACTAGTAAAAAAATAGTACGGTAACTAGAAATTTTTTTTTACAAAATATCAAGGTAAATAAATACATTTCCATGTTTGGCAACATTAGCACTGCAAATTTATCAAGCGCGCACTCATTATTGTACGTACTTAGTATGATGACAGTATTTTTTGTAGGTCAGAAGTCAGAACGCATAAACTTTACCAAGTCTACTAAGCTCTAGAAGTAGAGGCAAAGACTCAGGTGGCAAGTATTCAATGTGCTTTTAGCTAGCAGGGATGAAAGGTACAATGCGGATGTAGAAAGTAGAGTGTAGGCAGGGAATAGTGTGAATGGAGCACTGGTTAACCTATTTTAAAGCGCTTTTCATAATTCTGTGCTCATCATAAAGTTATTGTATGGAAGCGAGAGTACCCAGAGAAAGCATGAGAGTCGGATAAGAGAAATCTGTGGTGTTACGCTAGCTGATAGCATTCGTAATAGTTAGATCCGAGAAAAAGTGGGATCAATAGAATGTGGTCATGTGCGAATTCTTGCCAGCCTCTACTTCATACTTCCTATCGTAACTTTGACGTTATGGCACGGTATGAACCATGGACAAAGCGATGTTTGCACCATACGAGCTACTAGAATTGAAGGTATTAATAGACGGGCAAAAAATTAATAAGTGTAGGTATAAATTATAAATCAGACATGACGAGATATCCAATCGAAAATTGTTACTTTATTCCTACGACGGATATGTAGAAATAACGTACACAAGCATAATAAATAAATGTCCCCGGACAAATCACACAAATTGAATCTAGCCCCAATGTTAGCAAATTACGAGTAATTATATGCCTGAGTTATGGGTCAAAGATGCTATTTGCTATGTATCTTTGACCCATAACCCTGGATATGTATAATAATTCGAATCCGTTGAACGGTAAGATAAATAAGTGAAGCAATACAGTCTGCCCAGCCAATGTCTTGTATATATATATTCCGATTATATATTTTCGAGTGATTCAAGGCAGCAATTTAGAGCCTCTACAGTTTACCTAAATTGTGAATGAATAAGTCAGGAATGGTGGCATTTTGTTGTTTGCAGTTGACCGTAAGCTAGATATAAAGGCAGAATCGGATTAAGAACGACTACAAGATGATATTAAGAGAAGTTTACCCGATATTTTTAATATACTAGACACAATATAATATTATATATCATTATAAAAATTGAAATAAAAGTAAAATTAGCTAATAGACCTTTCCGTATAATGAGCCGTATGTCCAGTAAAACATAAAGTCTTTTACGTATTTTTACAGTTTTGAGCTAGTTCGATATTTAATTATAAAATCGACTACTAATAATTTACTAAAAATTATACTAATAATTTATAAAATAGACTACTTTTCTCCTTAACTTGTAGTGGCTATATCCCACACAATTTTTATTCAATTTTAATCTCGGCTATCTTCCAAGTTAAGTTAGTTCGTAACCCCGCCATGTCCCTTAATCCTCATTGACAAGCACGAGATTGATTAAACTACATAACAGTGACTGTTATGATAAGGAATTAACAGTTATTTGAAGTTTTTTTGAGAGGTAGGCAACCTAACAGCAAAATGTATGTGATTTTAAACAATAAGTCGCAGAAATTGAAGCCAATGAAACAAGAAAATATAAAAGTAAACCACGTTTATGGAAGACAAATATAGAACGTGAAAACAAGTGAGTACAACACGTTCATATTGTTAAACATTATTAATATTTAATACCTACATTATAAAAGTAAATAAAATGAAAAGGGTGTGTGTGCGATTCACACACGATAGAAGTGAAATTTCAGTAAATCGACAAAAGAATGAGATGAATATATATTTGTGTCTCTTACCAGCAAAATAATGAGATGAATATATACTTGTGTCTCTTACCTGTCGGTTTTCCGTTCCTACGATTCTCAACGATTCTAAAGAAGTTTCACTTCAAAAAGAATGTTGATTTATTCGTATGTTCATTAGGTTTATTCCAAATCTGTTGGAAAATGGAAACCTCAAAGAATTACTTCGTTATCGATATTTTATGTGTATGTCCGTCTGTCAGCTTATCTACAATTTATACGATTGTCAGAGTATATGATCTTTCATGTAAATCATTTGAAGGAAATGATGGCTCTGTTTCGTATTTTCACCAGTTAAAAATATTGTGTTATAATGAATAGCTACCAAATTCTGTAATTCCGAAACGCCACACTTTTTTTGTAACCTTTTTTTACTTTTTGAAGAGAAAACTTCTTTAGCGACGTTGCGCACTTTTTTTGGAATGGGTAAAAACTTCTTAACTCACGCCAGGACACGTGACCTGAATGAAAATTCGTAAGACGGCGCAGGGCGCTTGCACGAATGTTCGTGTTGTCATGTTTGTGTACGATAGCGCAGTAAATGAATATTGTATCCCACCACATATATGATAGTACTTTCATACTGATAATTAAATCAATTCGTGCAAAATTATTCCCTAACCATTCCAAAATATTAAAAAATGCACAATTCAAGTTTTCACTTCTGCTGGCACTCCCGGAGTGCAGCCTAATGACTTGATACGGATCCAATGCTGCCATCTACGTTCCCGGTACATTCCTTATCATGCTAACTCCACTTTTGAGTTCCAGAATTTGCTATCAGCTAAAATAGGATCGACAAACGGGAACAGAACTAGGTCTAGACTAGATCTATATTGTAAAAGTAAAGCATAGTTACAAAATAATGCACATCTTTCATATATTATAAAGGGAAAAAATATTCAATCTACTGATTTATTACTAAGTGTGGATTTGTAGGTTTTCATAATTACACGACACAATTTAGCCCCAATCAGATCACCTACACTTTGTTGACAACACTGAGCAATAGAGTTATTTTTCAATCACATCAGGTGTACATAAGTAAAGTTATGCTTTGGTCAATTGGATGTTTTAAATGTTTTTACATCAAAAACTAAAGTTGGGCATTTTCGGAGGATATTATTCTGTACGCAGTGTAACAAGACAAATGACGGGGGCCAACGGCAACTAGTTTTATATAAACTGTACCTGTGGATTGTATGACCCCAGCGGTCACGAACCTTTGACAGAGGGGAACGGCAGTGGGTGGCGTCTTTAGTTGGTTTAATACTTAAAAATGTTGATGAAGGTTTTCGTTTGAATGAGTGTCAGCTCCAGAGATGATGGTTTCTAGTACGTTATACTAAACAATTTGTGATATTGCCTACCTGCTTATACTTACCGAACTACTCCACGGTTAGTGTTTCGGCGATGCTGTCTCCAGGCCCTTCGCAGTTGATAATATTCATATTTTCGCAAGACTGCTCGACGCACCTGCAAAATATATAAGATGTTCTCTAATTATTAAAGTTCTACTCTTTTGTATTAAATTAAAAAAATATATTTTTAATAAAGCTATGTGGAAATGGTGGCAAACAAAAAAATTACAAAAATTAAATAAAATTACTACTTAAATTATTACTTATACAACAGATAATAAAATGTTGGCCTAATCCAGGAGGAAGTTAATGATCTGTATAAATGTACTCTCGTGTATTATTAGCGACGCACCAGTGACATCTATGCTGTCTATAGGCGCTATTGTAACTTGCTTGTTCGCTGACTTATGATATAAAAAAGATTTATCAAATTCATACAAATTTCATTAAAGTTAGATATAGTATTTTGGTACGTATTCGTTATCGGCAGGAAGTCCTGTGAAGTAAACAGTAAATGTTCTCTTACTTCTTTGTTCCAAAGGCAATATATGCAAGCGATAAAAAAGCCCTGAAAAGATGCCAGGAAGTGAGTGCAATAACTCCAAATCGCAAATTCCCAAAAGCCCGAAGTCACGGGAACCTCGTACATGTTGAGTCCGATGGTGAAGCCAAGCAGTGGTGATAGAATTAATGCTGCCTTCACACCTTTCCTGCAAAAATACAATTTTTTGTTACACGTAAGTACACTTTCTTTGGTTGCCATATTTTGATAAGAAGTCGTTGAGAAATTTCGACTTGAAAAAAAAAGTTTTCAGAAACAAAACATTTATTAATATCGTAATATACTACAATTATACTCTATAACAAACTATTACAAACTATTCTCTCGGCATTGTCCACGATAAAACGTCCTAATTTTCTCGCGGAATTTCGTAGATTGCAGTGTTTGGAGCGATATTTACATACAAGCATGAAGACAATCTAACATCTGAATATTTAAACTTCGGCGCTATCACATTTACAGATCATGTTATACACATTTTATTTACTTCATCATTTGTTATTTGAATTGGTACACAAAACCACTTGCCTTATTTTCTCCAATTCAGTTCCCGGCATAGGTTTAAGTTTGATGGCGAGAGCCCTCATTATTGTGACCATAAAACAGAGGTTGACCTAAAACAAAAGTTAATTATGTCTCTAGATATTTGAAACTATCCTCATATTATAGAGGTTAAAGTCTGATGACTTGGTGATTACCTTATTTGACCAAATGACAAGCTTGTTTCCAACAAGGGATGTGCCTACCATTGTACAAGTCTACCGACTACGATATCACGAAATATAGATAGGTTCAAAAATCAATCTTTTGTATGTACTACCGGTGCTGTTGTCCGCGATGAATGGAACGGAAAAACTGACAAAACAATAACAATCGTTTTTTGTTTAGTATCCTGTAAACAATACCCGACAAAAATTAATTTTGAAAATGTTTTATGCACAAATTCAGTTTTATTATTTTTTTATTAAAATTATAGATGACGGTTGCAAATATAAAAAGATGTACTTTGACGATGTATTAAATAGTCAGTACGAGTGATTCATTTTCAGTATTTCAATTTAACGTGGAATTTATAGGTTAGATTGTAAAAATTGCAATGGTACTATACGTGGGTCAGACGGGAAAATCGTTTTCAATAAGGTTAAAGGAACATCTTAAAATCGCTAGAAATAAACAGACTTACAAATGGCGCAGCTTTATTGAACGATCAGTTAGATTTAGGTAACACTTCGCTTCTCAATTCACATTTTTAAATGTTCAAGATAGCACGATTTATTTCAATGATTAACATTTAGATAGATGTTCAAAATTAATTTTATTTTCATACTAGCTGCGCCCCGCGGTTTCACCCGCGTAAGTCCCAATCCCGCGGGAACTCCGGGATAAAAAGTATCCTATATGTTATTCTGGGTCTTCAGCTACGTACATACCAAATTTCATCGTAATCGGCTTTGTAGTTTTTGCGTGAAAGAGTAACAAACATCCATACATCCATACATACAAACTTTCGCATTTATAATATTAATATGATTTTCATCTAATTTATGTCATATATTAATTTAATTTATTTCTTTTTTTAAATAATTAAATTTATTTATTATTCGTATATTTTTTGACAATTTGACTATGGTGTTCTCATGTATTGATATTCTGACATTTTATATCGTTTGACATCATTTATATTTTTTCTAAATTGTTTTTTCTATAAGTTGACTTTCTTTTTTTATATAACTTTTTTCTATAACTTTATTTTATTTTTTAATACAATGACATTTTTTAATCTAACTGTAATCCCTATTTTTGAGGAAAAAGACTTGCTGTGGTATAACTTTGTTGTGGTTTGTTTACTGTTAACACTTTTATACGCGGGTACCGTCAGTAACATCCAACCAAATAAGTATTGAACGTTAAATTAAAATAGTCTTTTTTATCTTTAGTTTCAAAGCCCTGATGATGCTGTAAAAGGTGAAACCGGTTGGCTAGAAAGTAACAAAAAGTGTGAAATAAAGTATATTGTGGATAAGTACAAATGTTAACTAAAAAAAAACGTGTGTAGACCTACTATGGAATTCTACCAAGTGTCGACGATAGCACGTTACGTTACCTGTGGGTAACGGTCATATTAACGATGTGATGTGACGATTATGGTTAACATTTTATCTTTTCAGTCACAAAAGTTCAACTTTTAGAGTGCGCTAAACAAACTAACTACAAACACCAACTTATAAAGATAGGTATCTATCTTTATTATTATAAGCAAACTTAAACTCTTACTTCGTAAAAAATACATTTAGATAAGTTTAAATGTGATACGTGGCAAGCCTATCGCCAACCGGGCAAAGTTTTTTTAATAGAAAATTTAAAATATACATTTTCTATTTTTTTTGTTGCATGACCCGGGAATCGAACCCTGGACCTCAAGAAGGCAAGTCCGACGCCGGACAGCTAGACCACATAGGAAACTATAAAAACTGGAAAATTATAAAAAAAATTGTTTTCCTACCTCTGCATAGTTGATCTGCATCTTACGGGTTAGTATTTTTACTATATGTTTTTTATTTACTTACATTTTATAAACATTTAATATAAAATTTAAAAAAAATCACAAAATGTTTCTAAAAATAGCTAACATACATAATCTAATGTCTTAACTCTTAAGTCTAGTGTCACTTAGCTTAAAGGAAAAAATACCTAAATTAACTTTTTATAAAATTAAAGTTTTATTGAAAACTAGCTGTTCCCGCGAACTTCGTTCTGCCCGTTCTGTTTGTATGGGAAAAAATAAAACGTTGTTTCCTCACAATCAAACAGTATAAAAAATCCTACGTCCTCCTCCCGGTTCTAAGCTACTCCCCACCAATTTCAGCCTAATCGGTTCAGTATATTTATTTTATGTAGGTATGTTGATCGATTTCGCCGTCATTTCTGACGATTTCAATTTTTTTAATTTAAAAGAACGCATTTTCGAGGTGTTTCCACTGCTATTTGCTACGTAGTCTAGATCTGGTATTGTAATTATTTATGGTAATGGAATAATTGGTGTATGTTTCTTGGATCTTGATTTTTCTGTAAGGTGATATTTGAACATCTTTTTTTAAAGGACCTTAAACAATACATTTTAAGATATAATTTTATTTCTAATTTTTTTTTAATAGTCTCTGCAACGTCGATGTTTCTAATTGTAAAAATGAAACTGAATTACTTAAAAAATAGTGAACCAGAAGTGTCCTACCCTACTAACGCACAAATGAATGTGTATTTTGTTAAATCATGTTTTTACGTCAGAACAGCTGAATTCTTTATTCATTTTAATTCACATTTTTAATGTTATTATCCCTTATGGAAAAGAATGAAAGGTGATGTTCGCTCACCGTACGTGTTATTCGCACTTTTTAAACAAAACTAACTTGAAGCAGTAGCCCGAATATATTATACAAGCTGTTGAATTCCATCTAGAACATCGCTATATTGAAAATGTATACGGCTACATTTGTTTTAGTTATTTTAAGTTCAGAAAAATCTTATAAGTTTTTTTTTTCTAAAGAATAAAAACTGTTCACACAAAGTTTCATGCAGTTTAGTTAGCTTGGTGAGGTTTTTATTGATTCGTTTTTAAATCTAAAAGTAGTTTAAAAATATTTTTAAGTACTTACCGCTACAACGATGAAGCGAGGCGCTTGGCAAATCCAATAAAGTTTGTGGAAGTTGTACCCGTACCAGCATCTAGAGACATTGCAACGAATTACAGCTAGGTGAACATACTCAACGAAAGATAATCAAGCTGTTGCAACGGTGGCGCTCGCGTTGTAAAATAGACTTGCTGGAATAAAAAATAGCCTATGCCTACACACACGCATACAAACTCAATTTGTGTGTTTCTCGAGATACCTACTTGATTAAGCTTGTTATTCTTCATACCAGAATAATAAGAATAAATGACATTGTAATTAAATGCGAAATAGATACGGCGACGCATGTTGTAGAACCTACCAGACACACATGCGTCACGGGTCTAGTCACAAACAAGCCTAGTTGACTTTGGTTCAGCGAGCTGGCAGGTCTGAAGGAATTGGAGTTGGTTACCTAACATTTCCAAATATTACCCTCTGCCGTCACAACATCAAAATCATTTGGAATAAGATTTTCATATATAAAAAAAAGGGCGGTCCGCACTTGACAATCGTTAACATGAGCAGAGGCTTAGATAACTTTTAAAGGATTCAAACTACAATAAATTAACGGAAACGATTTAAGATATAAGTCTATAATAACAACTTACGTTCTCATGGCTTCGTTCTGGTAAGTTACGGCCATAGCGATCGCCCATATAATAGTGACCACCAAGGGAAAGACCCAGCCGAAGACGCAGTACTTCATGAAGGAGAACTGAACGCTCAGCGAGTCGCTCGAACAGACACAACTGTACAAGTGTAAGCCCTCCACAGCCATCCAAGCGTAGTTAGCAGTGACCGTGTACTCCAACGCCACGTACGAAGCTTCACATAAGTATGGCTGCAAACAATTACATATCAAGTTTAATTCAGATTCAGCACTATCCACGGGTATTCAGTAGTATACCACCACCTTATTTACGTGGACCATACAAGCGGTACTTGAGCGTGTCGACAATCACCGGATCGTTATTGCGGCTACTCACTGCGAGGATCTGCCAAAGCAAACTGAGTGGGCTTGCTTTTTCTAAATTAGTCATACTAATTACACTGTGGAGTAAATATTATAGAGTACAAATCTTCACACATAAAACAAAGTACAAATATAATATACCTACAATATAAACAGTCTTAAGTTCGGGTTTTTACATTCCATCGTACCTAAACCATCAACGCAATAATTTTAATTGTAAAATTCGAAAAGAGAATACTCCAACGACACCTTCTGGGTAACATGTACATTGGTACAGATTTCGCTCGTAAAGCGTCATCATACGCTTTACGAGCGAAATCTGTAGCCTGCTTAAAATTTAAATAATAACGATAAAATTGTCAATGAATAGTACATACAAGTTTATCCTGTGTTTTCCTCGATCTCAACAAACACATAACAATAATAGTAGTTACTATGAATACTAACGACATCATCTATTCCCTTGTAACGGATATCATCACGCACGGCGGCCTGGCTGGTGTATAGTACAAGCCGTATGAGCACTTGGGAGAGCGTCACTCCAAATAAACATTTGTGTAGAGTGGTCCGGTTATTTCGCAATGATCTAAAACATAATACAAATGCAAAATCAAATTTTAGCACATGCGAGCGTATACAGTGTACAGTGTACAAACATGCGTACATTTAACACATGCTGAATGCTAATTCAAATATGTACTATACTACTAATATATGTACATATAATACACAACATGTAACTGCAAGCATGTTGCAATTTGTCTTCTATTGATTTTTTTAAATATATAATTTAACAAGAAATGTCGTCTTGTAACAAAAATGTTATTAAAAACCAGTTTTGTTAAGGGGAATTTGGAGGCAAATAAAGACAAACATTTCCTGATGGTTAGAAATAGACTTCGCTAGTATATAAGTGACAGTGATTCATCTCCAACCAGATATCGTCACAGCAAGCCTTTCGCTTGAGCATGTTTACGGGCCACTAAACCATTTAAAACCTAATCCAGAGAGAGTGATATAATTACAGAAAACGGCCTTCGTCTTTTGAAAGTTGCTTTATAGGAAAAAAGTTAATCATATTCATTAAAACTAGTAAACTAATTCCATTTTAGCACGTACATCAAATTGTATACAATTTACATAACAATTACTTTCATATACTTATCACAAACTAAAAACATGACATTTGAATTTACAAGCAACAAATTTTATGTAAAAGAAAAGAATGAAAATAAACTCATACATTCGACTTCAACGACACAAGAATTGTGGAGACAATGACTTGTAGCGCAGACGGCTGAACCTTACTAAAACGTAGGGACTATTTGTTCACAAGGCATATCGTAAGAAACAAACAAAATAGTAAATAATTCACACGATACGTTTTATTAAGTAATTTAAATGTTTTGTTGACAGGAAATTCAAAGGATATTCTAAAGTTTTCAACGCTTTGTTAAAAGTTAAGGCAAACAACATATCAGGGGCGGAATAAACTAATATCTTGTCCTTTGTGTACCCATATTTTACAGTGCTTATTTTTCACGAAATGAGAGTGTAGAAAGCTCAGACCGCAGTCCTGTGTTCTTTTCGCTGCATAGCAATCTGAAGTAAATTTAGTATAAAACTCTATGAAGAGCAAAAGAGTCTTGGCGTGCTCTTGGCCATAGAGTTCAACGAATTAAATAGGCTTTCCTGACGAGGTTTATATGGTTTTGGTGTATCATGCAAGTTATTAAATAGGTACTTAATGTTGACAGTTCATCCACTATGTTGATCCAAACTTTTATATTTTTAATAATCACTCAGACCCTTATATTCAGACATCTATATGTTCGTCACACAAAAAAGAACCCAAGCTTTTTGCAAATTTATGCATGTCTGCTAACCCGTCAACCAATAAGGCAGTCAGATTCGTAATCAGCCCTTAAATAATATTAAAGACAGTCGGATCTAGAAGGACGTCTAAGTTGTCATCGTCTGACAGGATAATTGATATTTGTATCAAGAAAATGTGGGCCAAACACTAAAACGTTCAAACATAATACTTACCTGTGACGCACTTCTGCGTATCGTTGCACAGACTACATTAAATAATCGGAGATTAAATAAGACATATTAAATAAGTAATTCGCAACATTAAAAAATAAATCATTCGCATTATTAAAATTAATAGATAAATACGGTTGCATATTATAATATATAATTTTAATATAAAACTAGTTTTCATTCGTTGGCTTCGCAAAATTTTACAATCGCTCTGTTAAGCTTCTGCCAAACCTTAGCGTCAAGATGGCGGAACGCGTCTATAACGCGAACTTGACTTGCAGACTTGCGCGACCGCGGCACGAGTCTCGACCCCTTTTCTCAGTTCGCTGTGTCTTCAGTGGGGTTAGAGGTGCACACTTTCGTCTCGACTAAAAAGGCGGTAAATTTCACATCATATCTGTTTATCAGCATATTTAATATCACTCTTACAATTAAAATATTAAGGATACTCATAGTAAATGTGTACACGTCTAACGCGCCGCTTTGACCTTTGTTACGGGAAGCGGTCGCGTAGGGCCGTGCAGGACCGGTCATTTTTCAAAAAAAAATTCCCGCATGTCACCGGGGGGGACAAACCGGTGACAATCGGGAATTGATTCATAAACATTTTTTTCTATAAGGGTCTAAGGGTTCTTTTTCAATAAATTGAATTTACATAAGGTTTGAAATTAGATATTTTAAAAAGGTTTTTTAAAAGTAACTTAAATAATTTGCCTTACCTTTCCATCATAAAATTAACAATTTGTTACACATTATTAACATAAATTTATTACCAAATATTAAAATACTCGTCCTTTATTGTTTCAATTGCTTCAAATATAGAATATAGTAGGTTTCTTTGTTCTATTTGGATAAAATCATCATAAAAGGGCCTCAAAAATATTATTAATAAATTAAGTTAAGTATTCTGTGAT
This sequence comes from Calephelis nemesis, assembly GCA_002245505.1. Taxonomy (NCBI): domain Eukaryota; kingdom Metazoa; phylum Arthropoda; class Insecta; order Lepidoptera; family Riodinidae; genus Calephelis; species Calephelis nemesis. The sequence continues at coordinate 80,065 of NJDD01001812.1, read as the reverse complement.
TATGAGCTAGTGAATTAAAATTTAACTTCGAAAAGACATCATTGGTTTTACAAATATTAGTTATGATTAGTACATACATAGGCTCACCGTCACTAACACCGTGACATCTGACTAGGTGGTAGAGTTTAGCAGCGACTCGCCCGGATTAGTACCACCGCCTTGCCTATTTCTGCCGCCATAACGTCATGACGTGTTCCGGTTCGGAGGGTAAGGTAGCCGGTAAACATACTTTTGCTCGAGGCCTAACATCCCGGCCTCAGGTTGGCAACGCACCATTACCTCCTTTGGTGTCTCTAGGCGGCGTGAATTTCTGAACATCCGTCTTCTTGT
>NJDD01001812.1:69072-79420 GCA_002245505.1 Calephelis nemesis | reverse complement strand
CTCGCCCGGATTAGTACCACCGCCTTACCTATTTCTGCCGCCATAACGTCATGACGTGTTCCGGTTCGGAGGGGAAGGTAGCCGGTAAACTTACTTTTGCTCGAGGCCTAACATCCCGGCCTCAGGTTGGCAACGCACCATTACCTCCTTTGGTGTCTCTAGGTGGCGTGAATTTCTTAACATCCGTCTTCTTGTCTGCCTTTCAATGTCATAAAAAAAACTTACTTACTTTTGATTAAATTGAATGAAAATTTTATGTTTAAGAATCTGTTGCTTTTGAAAATATAAAAAGTTTAAATTGTTTGTTGATTCATTTTTTGCCAAAAAAATTTTACTTTCGTAAATATGTAACTCCAAATAGTTCTTTTTCTATCTATAGTTCGAAAACAAATATTCATTTCCATGCATGTAAAGATATTAGTTTTCATGTTAATTTTTGATAGTTAGTTTCATGTTAGACCAAGGGGTGACATACGGGAATTTTGTTTTCTGAATTCCCGTTTGTCCCCCCCGGTGACATGCGGGAATTTTTTTTAGGAAAATTCCCGCTTGTCACCGGGGGGCACAAACTAGGGGGTGACATGCGGGAATGACCGTCCAGGCCGCCATAACATAATAATATAAACTCGTGCAGCATTCATCTCACGACAGACACTTTTGTCGCACAGGTTCAGCTGAAGCTTTAAGATTCTTTTTTGTTTTATTTATCTTCTGGTAGCCGTATGAGCTACTGTGGTGTTGTGCAAGTAGTGCTAAAATCAATTGGCACTGTTTTAAGTTCACGATGCCAATGGTAACATTATATATAATAAGTAATTATTACTAGAGACATTAAATAAACGTTGTAGGAATTAGATTAGGTACTTTACTCTTATAGCGTGATAAGTGAAAAAAATATCTAAAACCGGGCACTGATACAATCGCGGCAAAAGTTGTTGACCAGTATGTAAGTAGACGAAAATTTATTTTTCATACAAACTTAAAAACTTTATAATTATATGCCTTAAACATTATAGGTAATAGTTAAAACATAAACCTCATAATGTAAAAGATAAAAATACGTTATTTTTAAATAAATTAGTCTGTTTGATCCCGAAACAATAAAAAAAAACAAAAAAAATCCCAAAACCAGGGCACCTACAACTAGCCGAAGATACTAAGTCCTACAATTTGATAGGTGGCAAGCCTATCGCCAACCGGACACATATCCAATTCCGAGCAACGTTTTTTTTATTAGAAAATCGGAAAAACCTAATTATCTTTATGTTGCCCGACCCGGGAATCGAACCATGCAGTCAAGTCCGACAGCTGAACCGCTAGACCACAGAAATCGTAATAGAGTGACAAACTTTTACATCCACAATATTAGCATAGTAGGGATTTATATTCAAGTCCAAAAGCCAACTTGATACAATAGGTATTGGTATGGTATTGATTCAAATGTTCATTCGGACGGGCAACAGTAAAAAAAATACTATTTAAAGCCAACTTGATACAATAGGTATTGGTATGGTATTGGTTCTAATGTTCATTTGGACGGGTAACAGTAAAAAAAAATACTATTTTTCCATTTTATTATTTAAGTTACGTGCAAAATATGGGTTTACAGGTATATGGGTAGCAGTGTTCAGGGCAACTATTTAAATATATTTTGGTTAGTTAAGGTCTCACGTGAGCAGTTACAGTTATAGAATGCAGAGTGCATTCTACAACTTCCAATTACGCATTGCGAGTTAAATTGACGTAATTTCGGATACTTTTAGCGTCACGTATGATGATGTCAGTAACTACAGTGCACTAACATTCCACACGTCATGTGCCGCTATTTTTGCGATGTGACCTCGAAAGTTAAGGCCCCATACTCAGTCAGCCAGATCTCTCACTCACCGCGCTCCCCCGTTCCATGATTACTATGAACAATGGCGCTCTAAAGTAAACGTCTTAAGCGACTAATCACTATTTTTGACACTATAAAGTAATTTGAAAAAAAGTATAAAAACTGAAACAATTATCTTTTAGGTATATTACTTATCTATGTTTAACTTATTAACTTTTGATGTCTTTCTATCGAGCAAAGTGGAATGAATCGTGTTTTGGAAACACTAGTCTGGTAAAGCATATTCATGTTAATCTTGTGTATTTTTGCCAGCAAGATCCGTGATTGCTTTGTATGAAAAAAACAGTAAACTGCTGACTTATTTTAGCGTAGGTATATGGCCCCTTAACTCGTACATTACAATATGTTGTAGTGGCAATAGGTACATTTATACTAGACAATGTGTTTTCATATAAAAAAATCAAATGATATTGTTGTCGTAGTTTATGCAATACACTTTCAATTATACAAAGCAATAAAAATAAAAACAGCAACTGCAATAGCAATAATTACACCTTCGACACCTTCTTCACTTTCTACCAGGTGATGTAAGGATCAAAATAAGCTATATATAATATTACCTAATATTTTTCAATTTTTGTAAAAAAAGTAAGTAAGTAAGTATCTTCACGCCCATATCTCCGATGTAGGCAGAAGCACAACCACAGAATCCACGAAGGCCGAAGGCCACGGAATAGCCAAAGGCACTAAGTCCCACAATGTGATAAGTGGCAAGCCTATCGCCAACCGGGCATACATCCAATCCAGATCAACATTTTTTTTACTAAGAAATTGGAAATAAACACATTTTGTTAGTTGCTCGACCCGGGAAACGAACCCGGGAACTCATGAAGTCAAGTCCAATACATGGACCGCTAGACCACAAATGCATCAAAGGCAAGACGACATTAGCTTGCCACATTCTGTTCCTAACATATAACATCAAATTTATAAACAAAAACTTCACATGTGACAACGAGCAGTGAATAAAAAAAACACGTAATGCAATTATTAAACTAACATACTGTTAATTTGAAATAAATTTGCCATTTTGAAGCGGTTTAACAAGCAACTGGATCACCGGTTCAAACTGCCATAATTGTAACGACACCAAACACCTCATGCCACAGCGATAAACAAATGTGTACATATCCCTATGTACATAAACAATTCTTACGTATTTGTGCAAAAGAGATATAACGATATTATGAGGCTTATGAATGAAAGGCTCAGGCCCCAAATATCTAATACTCGTGTTCGAAACGCAATTTCATATTTCTGAAACAAAGCAAAACAAACCATTAGCTGTATTTTAAGTTTTGTCAGTTATTAAAACGAGTCAGCGTTACCTCCTTCCAGATAAGATGGAGCAGGCAATATGTGTACTAACTACTACGTAGTATGTCGTACATTTGAAGAATATCGTTACCTCCGCCCCGCCCCTCGCTCCACGCCCCCTGCGTCGCCCCTATCGCCACAGAACGAGGTAAAAAGAAACAAAGATAGAGGCGTTGCGAGTGTTAATCCTATTCGTTAAATTAATGCATAACAGTATGTCCTTCCCACTTAGTACTACAGTTATTTATTGGTTTATTGTTGTGGCATAGGGCAGAATCGATATCAACTTTTCAAATGATCGATGAAATTAATAACAAACGTAAGAAAATATGTGACTACTCATTTGTTTATCAATTATTTTACAGGGAATTCGACAACCGTGCATTCGAGATCTTAATGTTTTGATCAAAGCTAAATTGCTCGTTTAAGTCTTAAGTAAGTAGAAGATCAGCTCCTCGTCTTCTATTTGAAAAGTGTGACACGAACATCTATCGCCAGAAACATTCCACATTGAGTACCAATTGGCAGCACATATTAACTATTTATAAAATAAAAAATAAAAAAAGAAAGACAAAACACAGAAGGTTTCGTAAGGCGTTAAAACAGCATTTCGAATGTCTAGTCATCTTTATAGTATTACTTGCTTAATCTTTTTCTTTGGCCATCGTTTAAGTATATCTTTCAATATAACTACTGTTGTAGAGTTGTATGATCAGAGTCTGGTATTGTATGGGAATGGAATTTCTTTACCCTTTTTACTCCCCCTATCGTAGGTAAATTTGTACACAATTTATTTCATCGTCGAATTACATATCGTTATGACAAAATGATTAAAATAGAATTAGTTATCAAAAAATATTTTCATGGGCTAGGCTCGCTTGTAATACCAAAATCTACCTAATTTTATGTTATAAAAAATAAAAGTACAGTGAAATTGTCGACAACTTAATGTGAAGCATGGGTAAAACGAATATACCTACATATTTTATGATTTTATCCTAAAACTATTTCAATAGGCTCTCCTTTTTGTTTTCACAATAATGGTCTTAGGTACTAGAATTGTCTTAATGTTAAATTTTGTATTGTAAATATACATAATATGCTATGCCTATACTATGTATATTCTTTGGATATATGAAAATGTCTGTCTCAATACTATTGTCACCTTTGATGCAAACAGGTTTCTACATCTTGTAAGTTTGGCCATATTAAAAATTTTCCTAAAGCTTTCTAGCGGTACAAAGCAAAATTAGTTGTTTACACAGTAGGAAACGAAATCGGTAGGTTACTTATATACAATACCTAAACAATTATAAGTGTTACGTTACTGTTACGTTACACGTTTATTTAAAAATACGAATTTTCAAATGCATGTTTTTATTTTATTTAATCACGTTCTGGTTTGTTTTAATATTTACACGTAACACCTGTGTGAGAAACGGTCAACATAAATACGCTCGAAAAATCTGGGGGAAAACGTTTTGTGGGTACGAAAAAACGACACTTAAATATTGTTATTCAGCATTATAAAGTCATTTAGTCTTTGTGTGTGTGAAATTAAGGAGGACATATTATAGAAATACACATACTACAAAATCATTTCTTTTCCACCGCATCGAGTAGAAAACAACACATGTTAATATATATAATGAAGAATCATCACCATCTCACAATCAGATTTTTGTAAAAAAACAAGTTTTAGAGGTTTAAGAAAGTGGCCTTTTGTAATACCATTCCAACATCGTTCTAGCAAAGATATAAACGCTCACCGAGCTCGTACAGATTCATAAACAATCTCATGAACAATCGACAGACAAAAGAAATCACTTACGGCCGAGCTGTTGCGTTCGGACATGTCCATGCTGGATCCTGGATGTTTTTCCACTAATTAAATGAGTATTAATTTTGATATTTTTTGTTTTGATGTTACTATTACGTTCGCAAAAGCAAGGACTGTACTCTCGCTGAAAGGTAAATACGTAATAAAATAGGCTAGATCCTAGGGTCGTCGGGAGGTGGGGCCGCGCAAGCGTGTTGACGTCCGAATTCACCTGGAATGACCCTGAATGTGTTATTGATTGATCTGCATCGGGATAGCAAAATATAAATAGCGCTTAAATTCAGCTAGGCCCAAGTTTTGCCCTGAATCACTATTACCTTCACCAAATATTTAAAGGCAATGGTTTTGAATATCCAAACAACATTTTTAAACCCTATATCAAATGGCCCTTATTTCAAGATGGCTCATTACATATCGTATGCCTGCTTCATGCAGCGAAAAGTCGTCTTTGGTTTATATGTTTTGTTTTCATAACTCAGTCAAAATGAATGCAGATTATTTTTTATACTTTGATTATTACATAATTGCGATCCCTTAACATTGAAACCACACGTCTGACACAATCCCTCCCGATTACAGTTTTTTAATATCAGAACAATGTGTGCATCTTGGATTACAAACGAAGGAAGTGTTGTCAATTTATCGAAGATAAACTGATAAATCGAGAATTGTATTGAAAAGGGTAATTGAAATTTAGGAAACACAATTTTTTATCACTCTAATTTCAATTGAAAACTAAAGGATTTTTGTAAAATTTTTAACACCCCACTTCTACGGAGATTTTTTGAAAATTAATTGTTATCTAAATTTGGCCAGCAGATTTCATTTTTTTACAGAAAATTTAGTATTCCTTTTAAAGAGAGATTAAAAAAACGTTACGTAGATACCTAAAGTTCCTTATAAATTTATTCTCTTCCATTTTTTGCCCATAACAAATAGTTTTGAGAATTAGCGATTATTGAGTATGTGAATGAGCATTTTTTCATCATTATAAACTTAGAAAGAAGACTAACGTATCTCATTATAGCGCAAACGTTTAACTTGAATTCAGTAATTCACTAAGTGATAATTTAAAAATAAATAAAATGTGGATAAAAATACCGTCTTGCCCAAATGCCCTCAACGAAATGATTAGTAAATAGAAAAGCTCTCAAAAACAAATTAAAAGTTTGTTGTAGTTTACTAGAAAACTCAAAGTTATCTAGTAAATTAGGTTTTGATAGGAGTCTAATTGAATACTGAATTACACGTTTCAAATATTTATTCTATGTTTTGTGCAATCGCTTAATTAATTAATAATTAATTTACTAGGTGGTAGAGTGTCGCAGTGACTCGCCCGGATTGGTACCACCGTAAAAAAAACGCATTAGTAAAATACGAACACCAACCCGTGTATTGTCTAACTTCAGCGTCTCCATAACGTGAGCTCACAGCCGATAGAACAGTTCCACTCATTCATTTCTAACTAATTATACATCAATTTTGATCATTGCTACAATAGCTATTAGATAGGGTTAAGTATTCTCACACAGTAATCAAGGAAAAGGAAGCAAGCAAGGAAAGCGATCCGAAATCAGTCTTCCTTAAACCCATCGAAAAATATTATTTGCTTGTGATATGGGTGTCAGTCAACGATCCTAACACATTTTTTTTAAATAAATACCAAAATAAATGTAGCAAGCACTCAGTACCGGCAAATGCCGTTGGGAATCAACCCGAGACTCGCGGTTGGTTAGTGGAAAAAAATTAAAATGTAAATGAGAATTCTATACTCTAAAGATGTTCTGAAATTCTTATACTTACTTGACTGTAGTTCACAGCGTTCATAGCCTGTACGTAAAGTGGTTGAGCCGGGGCTATGATACAGGGCGTGAAATTTGTCCATCCTTGAAGTGAGCTTTCGTTCGGGTTCCTGCCCTCCCACAGTCCGTCGCTGCCGCATCGTCGTGTCGCATAGTCTGGAAATACTGTTTAGTTCCAGTACAATCCGCTTGTACGTCTTTCGCATTTACTCGGCTTTAAGTGTCATTGGTCTTGAACTCCTATTTATTTTAATACAAGACGGACTGTGGGCAAATCTCATCAAAATGAGTCAAGTATATAAAAATAAATTATATTTCATGAACAGTTTTTAAATTAGATAATAAAAGATATAAATATATTTCGAAAAACAATAAACAAAATAATTTAGTTGTTGAAAACACTATTTTAAAAGTAGGTACCTAATTATTATTTAAAAAAACCTGCGTGTATAAATGCTGAAATGAATACTACTTACTCTGTCAAAAACGTACTGGAAAAAATCAATCATACGCGAACTATTTGCTAAAATAAAGTTCACTTTTCGCACTAAAACTACTACTGAACTGATTTTTACCTAATTAAGTAGCTTATAGCCCGAATCAACATTTGGGATATCGTTTGGGAAAATCTTTCATTTGTGTCATTAAGCAGGAAAAGGTACTGTGTCGATCAAGATTTACTCCATCTACCATAAACTACTACCGTGTTGCAAATCTAGCCCATCAAAAGAATAAACGGCATAACAAACTCCTCTGCGACCAAAACAGGCCTTATTTACCATAGTTTCCAAACCTTAGGTGAAGAAACTGCAAAACAAACTCCTCAGTAATAAGACATTTTCAACTAGGAATTGCCATGTTTTTAATTTGGCATTTATTAGAATTAAGTAAAATTTGTAGCGACTTAAAATCTTTGGAAAACATAATTCAATATATAGAGTAAAGATATCACGAATTTCATTGGAAGCTTTTCGCTGTTATGATGATTAAGAATCTCACTAATAATAGAAGATCCGTACCAACATCCACCTGATACCCAATTTTAAATATCTTTTCTGATATACTAAATTTATTATGAATAGATTTAATCCTACTGTCAGCTCGGAACTTAGACCGTAAAACTTGATAAACATACATGAAACTTTAAAATGTTCTTTTGTCCAAACAGGGGCTTTGTTTTTTTGTGATAGAAACAAACAACACAACAACAGCACGAACACAACAAAAACAAAGTCACACAACAAAAAAACAAAAACAACAATAGAACAAGCTCACGGGTTTCCTGATGGTAAGAGACAAACATAAATGTTACAGGCGTAACAAGGTCTGAACCAGAACATGACAGTCATTATGGCGGCAGGAATAAGTACCCTACGAATAAGATCCCTACCCGGATACGTTGCTGCACAGCAGCAGTTAGTTGATAACCGAAGTCTTATCGGTACTGACCTATATTTTAAGCAGTGCTTGTCTCTTTCGAGCTGCCTGGCAGTAAGGCAAGTGGTCTATTCTACTTCCAACCGACATGGGGGTTTGTTTTTTCTTACTTTGTTTCAAACTCTATATGCCAAGAGTTTTTGAACTTTCATTATATGAATAGCAATATAATCATATTATGATGGATGGAGATGGAGTTAAACTTCATGTTATGTGAATGAAAAATTTTTTTTAATATGAAATTACGACGAGTATTTTTAAATTTGTGAAGCCGCGGTTAACAGCTACTGTTAAATACTTATAAAACCACTCAATATATTAATTAAAATAGACTACATAATTAATACTATTTTTATAATAGCTTCCACCCGCGGCTTTATAAAAATAGTTTTTATGAGGTCGTTTATATATAAACTATATTCCTTTAAAGTTTCATCTAAATCCGTTAAGTAGCTTTTAAGTGAAAAAGTAGCAAACATCCATCCATTCTTATAAACTTTTGAATTGACACTAATGGCAGGAAGGATATTTATTTATTTTTATTTATTTAATAATTTATAGTGCACAAAAAAAAATACATAAATTTTAAAACTAAAAGACTTGTACAAAAGTTCGGCTTATCTCAAATAAAGAGATTTCTTCCACCTCACCCAAAAAGGAGCTGATAAAATTAAATGGTAGACTTACAGTGCACAATAAATTAAGTAAGAAAATATAAATAATAAACAAGAAAGCCATTTTTTGAAGGTAGGAAATACAAACCACCAAAAGACACGAAGATGGTACTGTTGCTCTGGCAACTTGGTCTGCTAAGTGTAGACTTAAAAGTAGTTTTACCTCGCCAAAGACAGAGTCAAAACCGGTGAACTGGTTTTAAATACTTACTAGAAGGGTCCGTGAGCCGATGTTTTGGGCAATTTTGGCGAATCACCGTGTTCGCAGTCGTGGGCGGCCAACATAGGTAGTTGTCAAACACAGCTTGGCAGAATATCCCAGCTGATCAAAATAAATTATTTTAGTTTTATACATTTGCAATAAGTTCATAGTTTTAACTTTACCAGCATTTTTAATGTAAATAACTTTACATTATAAGGCTTAACGTTCGGTAACGCTTCATGTACCCAAAAGAGGGGCTTCTGTAGTTGCCAGTGTTTGTGGACAGTGAAGATAACCTACCATTCGTTTATTTGTTTATTCTTGTACCTCCGCATCGATAAACGAAGTTTCATACTTAGAAACTTGAGGAAAGACGAAGGTTTCATGAGTCATTAACAACCAGACCACCAGATTATTGATGTGGTGTTCCACTTCACCACAAACTTTCAATTTACAATATTAACAGTGTACACCAATAGTAAATTATTTCAACAATTTTGTATTTCTGAGAAATGCTTTTTTTGTGTACATAGCTGTACAGATATATCATATTATTGATCTCCTCTCTTCTATTATATTACATTAAATTAAATCATAGTACTTAGCAGTGCTCGCGGTTTTGTTAATATGTTCATGTTTCACGGGGCAACCTGAGCCAATGAGGGAAAAGTCTAAAAATGTAAAAGCATAACCGTCGCAAACTGTTTGTTAAGTCTCATAGAAATAGTCAGTCTAGCAGATTATCAAGAATAAATAGTAGAAGATCGGAACCTATATCGACCTACACCCAACTGATAACAGAATAAAACATGTATTATAATAAATTGTACTAATACAGTAAAAACATAATTAAAATAAAAACTAACTGACTTAAAAAATCCTGGACAAAATGATTTTAATCATTTTTTAAACATTTATTCTTTATTTTTTGCAGACAACGCTATGACAATGTGTTCGCAATAAAACTACCTTTATGTCAATAAATATATATATACCTAGTCTTGCCATAAATATTGTAATAAAGAAAAAAAATATTTTTTTAACTGCAAATAACATATATTACTTTTACAGTGTGTTAGTTTAATACATAAATATACAACAATTAAAAATATAAAAAGCTTATTCGAAGTGGTCTCCATTGGCTGCAATACAGTCCTTTAAACGTTGAGGCCAGTTATC
>NJDD01001812.1:52448-68812 GCA_002245505.1 Calephelis nemesis | reverse complement strand
CCAGTCAAATGACAAATGAAAGTATAATTTTTTTTATAGCACGTTAAATAATTACCAGTTTCTTAAAAATAAAACTAAGAGCTGCAATTAACAAACATCTCCCCAAAAAGCAGCACTTCATCATATTAAGTTTTTAACAATATTTTCTGTTATATGATTTTACATTCATCCTTAACACCATAAATAGCCACAGAATTAAAAATTGTGTTTTCAGGACAGAATATGTACAAGATGTTTTACACCAATTTTATGAATTCTTTTATCATTATTATTCAAATATGCCCATGTCATTTTAGTTTTGCAATTGCCAATATTTATTTTCCAACGATTTTCAATACGGCAGTTAGAAGTTTTTTTAAATTATGCTGTCACTGATCGTATCCAACAATTAATTAAACAACGATTAATTAATCAATCAGTTACATTCGTTGATTTATGTTTTTTTATTTCATTTTAAGATCAAGTCAGTGAACAAAAACGGCAGACTTTCCTGATGGCAAGGGATAACTGTGAGCTATATAGACACCATATATGTTATATATGCTGGTGGTGATGGTGCATTGGTCTCCTGTAATCCAGAATATTAGACCTATTGTACAAGTCTACCTGTTAAGTGCTATACTACCCTCCGGCTGTGCTTCCGAGTTCCGGACTGAAATATAACAGAATTGTTATGGTCGCAGGAGCAGATGGTGGATCCCTACATTTTTTATGATATTGGACGGCAAACAAACAGACGGATTTTCTGACGGTTACAATTTCACGCCGTCTAGAGAGACCAAAGATGGTACTGATTCATTGCCAAGATGAATCTGGATGTTAGGTCTCGAGCAAAAGAAAGTACATCGGCTACCTCATCCTCCGAACCGGAACACGACTACGGTAAGTGCTGACGTTATGGCGGCAGGATATCTATTCCTGGCATAAATATTAAACATTGCTCAGAAGCTGTATCTTGTCGAAACTCAAGACAAGATGTAGCATAAAAGTTTTAACAGAGGCCCCTAAAGAATTTTATTAAAATGGTTTCATTCTGTTCCTGCAGCTCACAGGCCACAGTGTCATGTTGTTAGAATTCACCAAAGATCACTATACCTATATATAAAGATCTTACTTACTTTTGTAAGGTAATTCTGATTAGGATGTGGAAATAAAACAGAACTTCTGTATTTATTCATGTTTATTAACATCATTAGGTATTACAAAAGTATAGACTAATTAAAACCTAGAAAAGTAATTTTTCTTTAGGTTTATAAGTATGAAAGAAATCTCTGTATTGTGGTATAACAACCGGAGACTGACCGGGGAGGCCGCAGTTTGTCAGAATATCTTTTATCTTTTCTTCCTCGAGTTCCTTCTCTTCGCACAAGTCTGATAGGAACTCTACCCACTCATTCCAATTTAATTCTGATTTGCTAAAATTAGAGGAAAATGTCAAGTTTCATAGGCAAAATTAGGGAAAATGTTGGATGTAGTGTAGTGCGTGTCAGATGAGTCTTTGCGTAAGGAGAGCTCCGCTTATTTTGTCAAACATATAAATATGGCCTCACGTTCCATGATAACCTACTGCCAATAATTGATATGTTATACAACTAACTTACAAAGAGTGTGGGTTACCGGTGATGACGTACGGTCCAGAGACTTGGCCGTTAAACGTGGGTCTCTTGTTGTACCATAAAATAAAAGTTTGATCAGAAACAATGACACTGGACTAAAGTTGAAAACCATTTAATGCCACGGTATTGAAATTTAAGAGTGTCTTCTGCACTTACTTACGAACTACTTATTACATAATCTGTCTTCAGTTGCTAAGTTAAAATGTTTAAATATGTAGATTAGGATTATCACCTTCTGAGTGAGCGAAACAAGTGGCTTATAATATATTCTCACCAGAATTTATTGAATGCTATGCCCGTGTCAGTCATGGTTAGTCGTCTGTCATCAATCAGTTTTGCTTGTCGCATCCAATAGTCAGAGCGGAACAGAGTGATAGTTGTCCCATCCCGCTTGTTATCCATCAATCGAGCAAACTCAAAGAATTGCCCTTCAAGGGTCGCTGGTTCTTCTTCTCCCATTGCAGAACTATAAAATCTTTATTAAATTTTCTTTATTAAATCTTTATAAATCTTTGTAAAGTATGTAGTGTCAAATCTTTAGCATTCACCAGACAAAAATATAACTGGAAACTCTAGAAACATCTATAACTTAAAAGCGTCTATCTAAAAGCAGAGGTTCCCAAACTCTTTTCGTCTAACGCCCATTTCAAAAGTCAGTAAGCTTGTAGCGTCCTCTACTTTTTTTATCGTAAAAACCTCAATAACGTGAAAGTCTCGATTGGAATTAAATTAAAACTATATTCTAAACGAGACTTTTCTTAGCAGCGAGAGTAATAATAATGCTACTTGACAATATCAAGCGTGTCTTATACAAAACCATTAGCCAATTTTATCGTATAAGTTATATTTCTACAATAATGTATGAATATTGATGTTTAGTATCCTGAATATTTTAATTTCAGTTAAAATATGAAGTAGTTTGAGTTTCAAGTCACCCATCGCCGTCGTCCACCTCAATGCGTCCAACGCCCGCAAGGGGGCGTTATCTCCAACTTTGGGAAAGACTGATCTAAAGTCTATTTTTAATTTTGCATTTTTTTGGTTTTACTTGTCCCTTTCAAGGAGAGGCTAAGACCATTAGGTTATACTGACGCATCTTTCGTATCAATAAAATCTTTTTCTTGTTATTTATTTCCAAGCTATATCTTTAAGTTTATTTTAATATATATGTCGTTATACAATGTCATGTCAGATTTATTGCAATTTGGCGGCAACGAGGAAATATACGATACACTAATTTCTTCATGAATATTTCACTTGTGAACTCTAATTGCACAAAATTGAACTAAATGCCAGCTAAATTACCTAATTTTAGTCATTTAATACGTAATTTCGGTAATAGCAAAAAAACGACATCCATCTTCTTTAACGATGGCGTCAATACTTTATTTTAACCTAAGACTAATTGACGATCTACCTAAATGCCAAGTTTATATAATCATAAAAACGTTTTAACTAGCGTATAGGTTTTTTTTACTGAAAAATAATGTAGATTTTTATAGAAGGCATCGTTTACAACGTTTGTAGATATACTTAGAAAAAGTAAAACCTAAATACAATAATCAAGAGTGCAAAAACATAACAGGCACAACTATCGTTATTAAAATATCTTTGTAGGATATGTAGAACTATTAAAAATGTGAGTTATAACAGGAAGGATGTGAGGAAGGATTAGCACAGTCATTTTGGGACACAATCTGACGTCACCGACTGCCGCTGATGAGATGGACTGAACGTGCTTTTCAACTTCCACCTCTGTAACCGCCACAAGAGAGAAGGAACAAGACGGGCGTGAGATTAATGAAAGATCTCTAAGAGTAGTACGTTTAGTAGAGCTGTCAATTGCTAGCGGCGGTGAAGAAAAATGTGAGTTCAGCGTATCAAAATCAAGACCACTGTTGTTAAAAACAGGATTCTTACGAATCCCTAAAGATTTTATAAAGCACCACTTTTGCCGTTGTGACGCCGTCTTATAACACTACACATTATGTCACTTAAGTTCCGGAGAACCTTATACTGTACAAGATGATCTTCAGGTATATGTTTTATAAAACGCTTATTTGTCCTATCTCTTGCCGACATAGCTTTTTGAAGTGAAACTTCTTTATCGGGGTTGGAAAAAAAAAGTAACATATTTTCGTTACGCGTCACATTTTTCCGTTACGCGCCATCTTTGTTATTATCCCTACCACGCGTGATTCGAAGTATACTTTCTCCAGCAATAAACTTTATTTAACCAATTTCTGTAAAGTTGCATATAGTAAATTATTTTTTGAAAAATAACACCATAAAGAAGTTTCACTTCTTCACTTCTTACGAGTGTACGCTAGTACACGCACATATTTTTATTTTATTTCCTCTGAAATCCAAGGAGACGGCTTATGTTCCTTTTTAGCTTTTCCGTTTGTAATTTTTTTGCGAGACAATCAAATAAACTTGGTATAGTAGAATTAAAATAGGAGATAGTAGCGTTAATGTCACGAGCCTCACTTACCGAAGACCAGTCAATCGCACACTAATCTTCAGTCAAACTGTCTGTCAATATTTTTAAAGAACGTCGAAACATGAACCTTTTCTTTTGGGAGGTGGTGATAAGAGAAACGAGACGCAAATTGACTATGTCTCGTGACTATCAAGCTGATAAACAATAATAAAGGCCAAGAGAGAAGGAAGGAGATTCTAAAGTAAGGATATTGAGTTTATAAGAATATAATAAATTACAGAGCTTAGCCGTTCGATTTGTCGTTCTTGAGAAGACAAGTGCTGAAATCTCCCAAAAGTAGAACGTCAGTGTAAGTGGGACAAATGTTGTGCAAAACATTGTCGAAAGTATCAAAACAATCTATGTATAAAATACACACAAAAACAAAACGGACAATAAAATTTTAGAGTAATTTACAGTAATTTCCAAGAAAATATATCCACCTGAGTCACTATAGTCTGGTCGAGAAGTAAGTTTCCTGCAAAAAATAGTTCTTGTAATCGTAAAAATATGGTTGTTAGTAATTTGGATTCGGAAAAAAATTCTGAATACATGGTATTTTGGAATAATCCCGCTCTAAAAAATTACAATTGTTATAAACAAAAAAAGAAGAGAAAAAAGGGTGTCTCCGTTTTGTAGCTGTAACTCGAAAAGTATTCAAGATAATTGAAATTAATGTGTGTGTAACGTGTGACTTGTGACGTCACTTAAAGTCAAAACGAAAGAGCGGCCGGTACACCAACGTAAGTCAGCAATATTTGAAATAACCAAGTCTTTGCTAAGAGTGTAACCTCCAGTGGTATTGAAGCTTCATGGTTCAATCATAGTTCATAGCTCTTAGCAACTTTTCATAAATGTTTCACTTAGTGACTGTTGCCAAGGGACGTTTCTACAGTGCGACGAACTGACGTGGGGGCTGATTGTGTATATTTTATAGTGATGTGTAAAGTACTGTGTAAAGTGTATCTCAAATAACTGTTAAATGATGTGCTCCTTTGTATTTCTGTTGGTCACATTAGATAAGAAAATATAAAACACGTCATTTGACAGAAATAGAATTTGGGTAAAGTGACCAAGTGATCATCATTAAAAAGATACAGAATAGCCCCGCTGCTCAGTAAACAGCGGTACTAGTGGGATTTTATGTATTTACATTATATAGCGATAATAATAACAAAATATTAAAAAAAGTGTGGTTGATGGGATTTCATTTTCGGCGCTCACACTTCAAAAAACTAGAGTAGAATGTAGAATGACGGTCCACGAAACTGGGGTTTAGCTCCGATTTTGACTGCAACAGTCACTGTTGGTTGGCATTGTTACAGATGTTAGGTTGACAAGTCTTCCAGGAAGTTCAGCAGGTGCATAGACCATCGAAGTCTTATCAAAGGAGACTGTCTCAATAAATTAACGACTGTACCAATACAATGGTAGTCAGAGTGGGCAACTGTCTGAAGCAATTATTCACAATAGGTCACACAATTCACGTATTTACATTATATAAAAAAATGCACTCGACTCTACTATGTATACCTAGTTTAGTGTTGGTAATATGTACTTACCTTGAGTCACTTCTTTATGAATGCCATATATGTATGAAAAGTTGTAAATATATTTTATTTCAATTCGGCAATTTTAAATACTTAATGTTTTAGGTTTATGTAAAGTCCTTTAGTACCGAACTGGCAATATTGTCTGCGAAAAAGTACAAATAAAGTCAGTGTTTTGTATTTAGTTCCCGTTGCGATGGTGGCACGGCATTGACAGCTTAAACAATTTTGACAATCTGTGATTTTGACTTTTTTAGAAAGCTTAGTAATCAATCTCCGCTGGATGGCGCTAGGTATTTTCCTCTTTCTTTCAATAATAGTTTCACAAACTAAGACACTTAAAAATATAAAATAAAATAATAAAATATAGGACCGCTTTTGCGGGATCATACCTACCCTACGCATTTAGTGATAACTTTGTTTAAATATTTTATAGCTGTTTTGTGCAAACAGCGGTCTACAAATTCATGAGTAAAATGGAGTTGAAAGCGTCAAATGCTAAAACAAAATTTCTATGGTTGATAGTGTGACAAATTTTAATGGCATTACTTGTGTGAAACATATAGTTGAAATTTGTTTAAATATTTCAAAACTTATAAAAATTACTAGTTCAGATAACCTTAGTGAAATATAATCGAATAAAACGTGTTAATACGTGTTAATAGAGAAAAAATAAAGATTGGTGTGCTCAGTAAGGCGAGACAGTACTTCAAGCCCACAAAGTGCAATTTGACCTCACAAAATGTTCTCAACTCTGGGCAGGGGCGTATAGTGCAATGTAGAACGTCTCAAATTGTCGATGACCAGGCAATTACCAACTGGCTTGATTCTTACCACGTATATCTTAGCGACTGCTCTGAGGAGTTGTTTGATTTGATTCCTGCCGCTGAGTGTTACTCCGCCAAAACCTTCGTGAAACCAAGGGCGAATTACCAAACGAATACGACTTAGGAACCATCAAGAAAACAGCGTACTCATTCCTCAAATGTCGGCAACGTGTCTGTTATGATACTCCTGGTGTTTCGCATGTCCTTGGGCGGCAGTGATTACTTTTCATCAGGTGATCTTCTTGTTCGATTGCCTTTTCATATATTATGTATATATCATTCTTAGGGTTGCCTTTTAGGGGCCATCCATAAATTACGTCACGCGAATTTTAGATCTTGTTGACCCCTCCCCCCTCCTTGTCACAGGTTGTCACATTTTTAGAACCCCGTCCAGGGGGGACGTCACACATTTTTCAAACTTATGCATGTATCTAAAATAATCAAAAGAAAACAGTTATTTTCATTTTTTTACTTATTTTTATTAAATAATCTTTAATAAAATTAACATAAAGTCAAACATTTCTGATAACAAATAGAATAAACGACTAGTAAGGAAACAATAAGCATATAATAAATGTTAATTGAAAATACAAAACTCAATCATCTTTAAACTTTACCATTCAAAGATCGTAAATTTTAGTGTCTCACTTGCATTACAACATGGCTCTAGGAATTAAATGTTGTTACGGAAGAGATAATCTTATAGCGAGAGTGCGAAATTAATATTAATAAATATAGATTAAGAATTATCTGTTCAAAGTTTTTTGTTCACATATAAATTTCGTATTTTAGTATTTTATAATGTGACGTCACAAGGCTTTCGATACCCCTGCCCCTTGTCACATAATGTCACATTAAGATGAGACCCTCCCCCCCAATTAGGGTGTGACGTAATTTATGGGTGGCCCCTTATTACCCTACGCTACGATACAGCATTATAATATTTAATTAATTAGATTTGCTAATGGTAGGCCTCATCCGTGCATTATAAATATTGTCATAGGTTACATAATATAGTGTTTTATTTAAATTAAATTTAGGTGACCATTGTTTAAAACTTTTGATGGTAATTTAAAATGTATTCATCGAGTGATCATGATGACTTGTAAGGTATTTTGAATATAAAGAATACAAGCTTTCATCCTTAGTTATATATTAATTCCGATAGTGTGGATAATTGATGATTAGTGATTGAAATTAAACAAAGCAGTTTTTATATTAATTTTTGATTACACAGGTTTTTAGATACAGTATTTTGTAATTGCATATAAATGGCTGCAAATCAAAATGTTGAAGATCAAATAATTCAGATTTAAAACAGTCTTTAAAACTTGGTGCTGTTAATTTGACTACTCAAGAAATATCGATTTTAATTCCATAAGGACCTTGTAAATAAGCATCTTGTTTTATTTATCTTTTGGATTTTTCCCTTAGACCTTTCAACTTCTTGATACGATATTTTATAAGTGTCACCTGTTGATTATTCCATTTTTTAAAGTTTGTGAAGTAGTTTAGGCCTTTAAAATATAAAAAAACACTTTCGTCAAATATTATAAAAATACAATTTGCTCGTCATGGACTAAATAACTGAATATTTTCTTAAATTGAAGACATATTGTGTGCTTCTGCATTCCAGTTATTGCTAAAAAATTTATGCTAGGAAAAACCTATTAATCTACCTAAACTTATTTAAACCTCACAAACATTGCAGTAATTGTTTTCTCGAAAATGTTTATTGACATAACAGCTATCAGACACATTTTAATAGCATATATGTATGCACGTAAATATAGAACGTACTAACGTACGTGCTAATAAGCAATAATAGCCTATTATAATCATACAGATACCGAGTATTTTAAAATGGAACAGTATGAGTATTTGAACATAAAATTAGTAATAGAAATATTTTGAGACCATCAATAAACATGTAACAGCATTACTTATACTGTACATTTTTCAATTGTGACTCGATGCTGATATCTAAGACCGGATTGTAATGCGGGTTGCCAATGTTTATAAAAAAGGGTTAACTAAAAAAAGGTGTGTGTGCGATTCACACACGATAGAAGTGAAACTTCAGTAAATCGACAAAAGAATGAGATGAATAATTATTTGTGTCTCGTCTCTGTTATTTTTTGCTTTGTATCCGGTTTGAAATCACAACGAAAAGAAGTTTCTAAAGAAGTTTCACTTCAAAAATCATCTCGAGCATTTTGATCAGCTTAATTTTCTGCGGTCTTCTAATGACATCGATAAATGATTTAGGGTTTGTAATTTTTTTGAAATTTACTGAAGTGCCCTGTGATTGTTATAAACCATAAAAGAAGAATTTTACCAAGTATCGACTATTGAAAATACATTTTATATCGAGGAAAGCCCGCTTCACTCTCGTTTTTCAGTTTCAATACAATGATGCTACTTAATTTGTTGCTCAAGCTTTTGTCTCAGCTTTTCAGAGGTTATAACTATTTTTAAATTAACGATTTTTTGTATTTTTATTTACGTTTTCATTCTGAGTCCTTAATTGAAATGCCCTCAACCGGTTCTTAAAAAAACACGATATGATACTTTTTTTACGAAATTGTGGGACGGTAGAAAAAAACACCATATGCGACCTTGTTAGCAAAATCCAGAAGTGGAAAGCAATGTAGTACGTACTATTGCTTGCACTATGTACTCTCTTCTGTATCGCAGTCATGATCTACATAGTCTCATCTACATACATAAACATAAATCAGACATAAATCATTACATAAATATAAATCAGAACTTATTTAATGGACACATTGTTACAAAAATGCTTGTCTCCGTTTTAAATCGAACCCGAGCCTTGTGGATAGTGGTATACGTGTACGCTATCTCATCGGCCAACAAGGCAGTCTATCAAAAACATAGACAACTAAACTAAAAACAATATCTAAAGGTGAGTCTTATTATCCTAAATCTATGGTCTTATTATTTAAACGTTATGAGATCTGACGGGAAAGAGTTCGTATACTAAGGACCACTTGCACGTCCGCGGACTGGATATTTAACTCTGCGTTAGCTCGTTACTAAATTATTCTTGAGTTAAATCGCTTTATATTTCACAGTTTAACTTATTGTGAAATTTAGCCCAGGAAATTGCAAGTGGTCCTAAGGAAATTTAAAAGGAAAATAAAGAAGTTTTACATTCAAATATATAGATTCTAGCAGTCTTAATATAAAAAAAACTTAAGCAATCGTTGAACACGATTTTGCTAAATAGGTATTGTCTAAGATTCCGATTTTTAAAGTCAACGGCAGTCAATTGTAGCATGTAATTGGTTGCATTAGACAGTGTTTAGCAAAATAGGCGTCTAATCAATATTTTTTGTGCTTAAGCTTTAATAATTTAACAAGTTAAAAACGTTAAATAAATTAAATTTATTTTATTTTCTGGGTGATAGGTGCCTAAAATACCGGCTTTAGGTTGGTAACGCACCATTACTACCTTTAGTATCTCTAGGTGGCGTTAACTTCTTGTCATCTGGAAATCCGTCTGCTTATTTGCCCTCCAATATCATAAAAAAATGAATTCTTTAGCAATAGTAAAGCGTAAAAGTCCAGCTCTAGTCTTGAGTCGCATCGTCGCTGCTAATTCTTCACACATCTTTGGAGTTTTTGTTATCAATACAACATTAATTTTCTCCTTTAAATCTTGTTTAGACCTCGATGGATTATTTCGTAACTTTCTTTACCATATGCTTTCAATGCGCACAGCTTTCGAAGACTTTGCCGGGATCGGACGTCTTTCTAGTAAAAATCTGCTTCACAACAAAGTCAGACTGCGGCAAAGATCTTCTGGGCGTCTGGGTGTTTAGTAAATACCCAAAAATGAGACACAGCATACCTACTTTATAAAAGTATAATGTGTCAGATTTTTAGCACCTACCAGACACAAAAATAACTGGAAACTCTTGTAACATCTGTAACTTAAAAGCGACTATCTCAAGTCTATTTTCATTTTATATATTTTTTTCTATTTTTTTCCTTTCTGGGAGAGGCTTAGACTAATGACAATATAGGTTATTTTAACAAATTTATTCTTTTGTTACTTATTTTCAAATCATATCTTTAGTTTATCGTGACACAGTCAGAAGTCGTAATAGAATGTTGTCAGAGTCTTGTGTAAATCTGTGATTTGTCGGACGGATTGTAAGTAGAGTTTACTGTGTAAATGTATGTATACTCGCTAATGTCTATGTAAATTATTTGTATTAAAGCTTTGAACAGCGCCTCTATTAGTAAAATATAAGACAACTAAATTTTGTTATAAAAAGCGCTTTAGATTTCGATACGTCAATTACTGAACATGATCTTGGATATTAACATGGACAGTTACTTTACTCTTTGATATTAACTCATGGTAAAAGCTCAGTTTACATGACACTGTGTTACCAACTAAACGTCACGTAAACGTCAGTCGACATAAGTACCTTCCTCACAGATGAAATAGGGCTGCTGAACCATGTATTCATTTTTATCGATATCGATAAAATTTAGGCAATTGGTGGTGGTGGTACGTAATTGACGATCTTGTAAATTTATTTTATCCGCTAATGATCAAATCAGTTTCAACATTTGAATCCCACGTATACTGGATAGGAGACCATGTTTAACAAATGTGATCACATCAGGAAAATGACAGGTATTCTTTTAACCATGTAAGTATATTTCATATTTTTACAAAGAAATTTTGAGTAATAAATCAATTTATCAGCGACGAGACATTTGTAAAAGAAAAATATTTTAAATGCAAAATACAAAGTGTTTATTATTTGTTTCAAATATTTTGTTGTTTAAAATCATTTTATTTTTCTAAACAATCTATCACCTCTGCTCTGTAGTTATTTGCGCTGTCAAAAAGAAATAATGCAATATTTAATTTTTATCATATACCGTACCGTTTTTTATTGTGACGCGATTCTAGTATGCATGACTCGATCATGACGCAGCCTCTCATTGAGAAGAACTGAGTTTTTCATCTTGCCCGTGTTTTTCATAGATGTAATTCATTTCGCGCATTTTCATCAGCTTAATTTTCAGCAATCTTCTAATGTAATTTTCTAAAATTGATAATTTAGTTTTCGTACATTTTTTAATTTACTTAAAGAAGGACTTTTAAGTAGTTGGTAATACTTTATGATCGCGTATTTTATTGTAAAAAGGTATTCATTGGCAACGAAATAATTTTTATTTTTAGATGATACACTTGCATAGCAAGATTGTTTTTGTTCCTTGTATTTATTTGTATGTATAGTTTAAGTACGATTATATCACAAATTTTCCTAAAAGGAACTAATGTTCTTTTTAACGTTAATACTTCTATAACAATATTAATTTGTTTAACTTTTTCTAAGAGGGGCACTTGCATTGTAAGGTCTCGGGACCACATAAATAGATATGATAAGAAAACTAAAAAATAAAAATAAAAAAGTAACTAAATCTTAAAATTTGCCTAACAGTATCGTTAATAACCAAAGATATTATATTTAAAACAGGTGGGTCGCATTTTTTCCTGATTAACATCAGGTGTATTAAAAGCAGTGACGTATACATAGTGTATGCTAAAAAAACTTACTCTTAGTTTAACGAATAAGTGGAAATTAAAGTAACAAGGTAAAGGATTTCTTAAAAACCGTTAAAACGTAAGTTGCAGGTACAGTTAGAAATATAATTTTACTAGCTGACCCGGCAGACATTGTTCTGCTATGAAAAGGTTGAGGTGAGTCACCCTTATCAATGTAGGATGTGAAAAAGATTCACCCTCATCACTTAGGGTTATAAAAAATAGATATTGGCCGATTCTCAGACTTACACAGTATGCTCACAAAATTTCATGAAAATCAGTCAAGCCGTTTATTTAAGAGAAGTATGGGAACGAACATTGTGACACGAGAATTTTATATACAAGATTTATTTATATGGTTCGACATATTATAGGACATAAGTTCAAAAAGCTTATTAAATTTGTGAAATCCACACTCAATTATATATCACATCGATATCGGTGTTATGTAAACTCGTAAGCTAAATTAAGTCAGTAGGAATGGTTGTAATAATTCAAGTGTGATGTAAAATATGTTTTTAACAAAAACATTTTTTTTGATATGATATTGAGTGAGACGGGCGTGTCACATTCACAAGGTTCACAACAGTTTCTCTAGCGCGTCGCATAAAAGAAACTGAATGCGTTGTTGAGTGTGCGCAAGATTGCAGTCGAAATTTTGTATAAGAACATTTTTTCCACGCCTACAATTTAATTTACACTAAAAAATTGTCTCGTGGAAGTTGAGGGTAATCGACATATTGTTCTCATGCATGAATGGATCAATAAAGTTCATCATTCACCCGTTAATAATTTCACCCAACTTTTATTAATTTGTTTTTAGCATAAGACAATGATCAAGTACACGGCTCTTGTGATAGACACTATCGACGTTCGTCGCTGTGCTGTGGCTCGGGTGAAGTAGAGTTCTAGACCTAATATGCAAGTCTACCGGATACCCTCACCCTTCATACCGGAAAATGAAATTGCCATTGTAGTAGTAGGACTAGGTAAAGTGGTGAATCCTTATCCGGGAAAATCACTGCTCTACACACTATCTATAGTTTTATTGACCCACTTAGCCTATGCTTGCCTCTTACGAGATTCGAAGGATATAGTCTTTTTTAGTCCCAATTGGATTCAGACCATCACGAGGAGTCAATAGTATGGGTCTTCTCATACATACTTTAGTAGAGTAATAAGTGCCTGACTGAATGTATTTTTCTGTTAAACTGTCACTTTCGTGTTCTTTTGTCTTTCAGAATTAATAATTTTTACACTATCTATAGTTTTATTGACCCACTTAGCCTATGCTTGCCTCTTACGAGCTTCGAAGGATATAGTCTTTTTTTACTCCCAATTGGATTCAGACCATCACGAGGAGTCAAAGGTGTGGGTCTTCTCATACATACTTTATTAGAGTAATAAGTGCCTGACTGAATGTATTTTTCTGATAAACTGTCACTTTCGTGTTCTTTTGTTTTTCAGAATTAAAAATTTTTCATTGAGGTACATTGTTTTGTGTATCCGAACTTATCTGTGCCACATGGAAGGGAGCAACGTGCTCGAGAAGCTTGCGATAATAAAAATATAGTGAAAATAATTGAGAGAAGAAGGCGTTACTTTGCAATAATTCATACTTAAATCCAAAGTGATTTAAAGTGCAATTTCCCACAAAAAATGAGCCTTCTATGGTAATCATCAATTAAGGTATCAAAACATGAAGCGCTTTGGTCTTATTTAATTATTGTAGTGACCAGTAAAGTTTTAATTTAAACACTTTATGGAGATGTTGGCCAGTAGAGCGCTGTTAACTGACATATTTTTTTAAAATACACTTTTAAACTACTACTTTTTTCTTCTAAAAATGTATTTTTTTGCAGATTAGTTATATCTACTTTTTAATAATTCTATTTTTTAATAGAGAATTCACTTTTATTGTATAATGTTTAAATTTTGATACAAAAAATGGTTATTGGATTGTAAAAATAATTGTCGTTTGAATACATTTAGTCTTCTACCCCTTCAGTTGTCCCCTCGTTGTTTAAGCATCAAGGCTGTTAAGTGATAAGAATAAGCCTCATTGCAAAACTTACAAGTGTCATATATGCATAATGTGACTAATTTTGATTTCCCATCAAACATTTCCTAAAATCTTTGAAACTAGGAGTGGCCAAGGGACATTCGTTTTATTTAGATGTTTTAGGAAGATAATGACACAGAGTGCTCGAATAAATATGTATAAGATTAATGAAAAAGCTACGTTCTGTAACCAAACTATATATTTTAAATACTTAAGTGCCAGCTTCATATTAAGAAATCCGTGTGACACATGATGCGAAATATATATTTCAATTACCAAGATAGATTGCAGCAACAAATTTTAAATTTAGTTATTTTTTATATTAAAAATATTTGTACACTGTCTCATACAGAAGAATAAGGATATGGTATTTTAAATTAAATTATGTAAATTTATTTTAAATTACGCGTCACGTTGTTTGTCCGCGAAGGACCTAAACTACTTTAATAACAAGATAGTATAGATAGCTTAGGCAGGCGAAGTTGCAGGTCACAGCTAGTTTACATATGATATTTTCAATTTCAGTTTCAAAACAGTATATTTATGTTCATAGATATATATGTATACACATGGTCTATTCATCTGCAAACCAGGCTCGGTCATTGAAGCACAGATTTTGTCCAGTATTTGCAATTTGGGATTTAATAATAGTAGGTACCCACTCAATCTTATGCAAAGTTATGTAAGTATTTTATAAATTATATTTTGTATAACATACAAAAAGAGTTTTATCTGGACCTATCAAATTTTTACTTTAAATAAAAGTTATAGCACGTATTATTCAGATCAAATTCAAATAACTGTCATCAAGCTCACGCTAATGCCAGAGTCTGTCATAAATAACCGCCAGGTCCGTACGGTGCTGCTGTATACAGCTTGATTTTTTAATCACCATCCAAATTTTAATATGTTGATCTTAAGTGAAAATAATTAAATACGTGTTTTTTCTTTTAGTATCCCTCAATACTAAAATATTAAGATATGATATCGCAAAGTCGTCTACAAAGTACCGTACCTACGCGCTGAGTGCTCTGACATGCTAGATAGCTACCTGCTAGATACCAATTTTTTTTCATAAATGGACTTATTTATAGATACTTTATGCCTAGAAAAAATTTGGATGGTGAAAAACAAATCTTGCTGTATAGTGCGGTGTATATAGTAGGCACCTATATCAGGATCGTTTCAATATAGTTAACTGTCAACACCAAATCACGACTTCAATGTGTATGCAATTATTTGATATTTTTGTGTTACACATTTTGTAATTTAAACTAACCGCTGACCTCTGCCTGTTACGTTGACAAGTTTATAATAGTTTTTAACGAGAAAAATTAAAATGTTCGATACGTATTTTGCAGATTTTTTAACGTTTCAATTAAAATCAAATAAACATGTGCATAAAAAGTATAAGTAAAAATGGATTGACTGAAACTTAAATAAACATTTAAAACATATACATTTTACATATCGTTAATGTTATACACAGATCCAAGGTAAGGATAGCACGTAGCAGATGGTGAAAATGATAGTCTTCAGGACAGCGTAACTTGAGTTCAAACTGCTCTAGAAATAATTCTATAAATATAATATGTAAAAACACCTACTTTTTTGCATAATGTTCTTGTACCATTATGTACTTTTTCCGTAGGCATTGGAAATTAAGATATTAAAAGAAAGTATGTGAGATAACTCTAATACATCTATTATTACTTCTTGTCCAGCCTGATATGGCCGCTTGTAGAATAATGTGCTGCTACAGTAAAAACATTAATATAACTATCATTTATATTATATTGAACATTTCAAATTCAAACGAAACCTTACGAAATAGTAGTTAACGAGGTCGTCAGCTTCGTCGTTTTGGATGTGTTTAAGGTAAAAGCATGAACAATTGCTATTTATTAACATAAGATTTAGCGGTGATTATCTTAACTAATTTAAGTCGTGTACACAAACAAATTAAATCAAATCAAATCAGTTTATTCGATGTAGGTAGGTACATAATGTTACACTTATCGACGTCATAGATTGACAACTTCGTTATAATTTATATCAACGAATAGGTACTTATAGTATGTTATACGATTACAAGATTAATTAACAAATCTCTGACAGTAAAAAAAATACATAAAATATTATACTCTTTAAAAATGAAAATGAAAAATTCATATGCACATCACTCAACTTATCACACGTATTAGTAAGTATGTAGACAAATACCTACAAGTCGA
>NJDD01001812.1:5538-52347 GCA_002245505.1 Calephelis nemesis | reverse complement strand
GTTATTAAGTATTTCAAAGTGTAGAATAATTTAAAATGTCACATATTAACGAATACTTAAAGTATGTTATATGATTATAAGAATAATTAACAAATCTCTGACAGTCAAGAGATATAAAATTTTTTAAATAAATTAAAAAAAATAATAGTAGTACAAACATGTCCAAAAAATAAATTAAAAATTTAATTAAATGTCACACATAGTTAATATTTCAAAATGTAGAATAATTAAAAATGTCAGATTAAACTTGCTCAGAAATTAATCTTTTAAATAACATTTTATCTTAACAGAATTGTTAGTTCTCGACAAAAGTATGGTTAATTAATATAGTATAATAAAGATTTAGCTATTTGTCCTCTTAAATACTTCGACAAAACAATTCTACCTTCAGTACTTTTTTTGTGTTTAAAAATATTTATATCTAAATAATTAAATTTATTACTATTGTTTGTAGAAATTGTGTGAAGGCAACTATTCAGTACAAACCTATATTTGTTTTCTGTTGCATTCGAGCCATTTATATATGGAAGAGTTATAGTAATTATCTTTTTAACATCTAAGTGTGCTAAAGAATCATACATTTTTATTAAACACTTTTTATCCATGTCACCTCTTCTACCGCAAAATATTACCAAAGTTGTGTTACATTCAAACTTAATTGATAAAGCCTTTTTTATAATATCTCTATAATTGCAACCTGGCATACAATAATTTAAAACATTCTTCTCTAAGCTTTTAGATAATATTGAACCCATAGATTTTCCCGATTCATCACTAATTATTACTACATTATTTTCTAGTATATTTTGAGATTTTAAACTATTACTTAACAGATGTTCAGGCTGGGATGCATTACTATGATTAGATATTTCTTGGTTATGATTACAATTACATTGATAGTTTTGTGTCAAAGAATCAAACCGCTCTTGATTATATTTTGAGAGATTAGTTAGTTCTTCCATTGCTTTAATGTGACCCTGGATCTCTTTCCTTGTTAACTCATATTTACCTGTCACGTATGCAAGGCTTTCTTTTAAATTCGCTATATCAGTTTGAAGGTCCTGAATATCATTCTCATACTTAATTTTTATATTTTCAGATCGAATTTTATACAATTTAATTTTATCAATTACATATGCACTGTTTTTGTACAATTGAATATATTTTCTGTTCTTTTTAATTAATAACTGTGTTTTTCTAATGAATTTATTGATTTTTATGTATTTTTTTAACTTATTCGTTGAGGAAAACCACACATTAGATTGACGGTTGTGACGACCAGCTACAAGTTCATCATACAGCTTTTTATTTTGAAAAAAATTTAAATCTTGGTTTGCATTTCTTAATGTCAATATTGTTACATGAGCCTCGTTGAGCTGATGTTCAAGTTTAGATATACGGTTGACCATTACCTCTACCTCATCACTACACAAATCAAAACTGTTGATAATTGTTTGAAGCTGGTCACACTTATTAACAGCATCTGTATACTGGTTATGAATGACAACCATCTCTGCCTTAAGTCTTTTATTATTTTCTAAAATATCGATAAGTTCCTTTTCGTTGTCATCCCTTTCTTTCATTAGGTGGTCACATAATTCCCTACTTTTTTTCAATTCTAATAATGTAAGTTGCAGCTTATTCTCCTCTTGTTTAGCATATGCCCTTCTAGTAATCATTTTTTAAATTTAATTTATATATGGCAAAACTAAATATAGAAAATACAATCAATATTATCAATAAATTAAACCTTAGGTTTTTGGGTAAAGTAGCAGCTAAGAGTCGGTAGAATGTAATATAAGACGTTGCAATACGTAAATAAGGCACATTTGCCTTTTTAACAATTGTCAAAAATAAATTAATAAGAAAGAATTAAGAAAGTACCTACACATTTAACTATTTACACAAATAAAGTAGCTTAAAACATTAATAAAAATAAAATAAATATACTATTATCGATTGATTACCTAGTAAATGTTTCAAATTTAAATCAAAAATACAATGTCAACTTATAATTTCAAATACCGTAATACTAGATTGCCTATACCATAAACAAAAATTAGGTAGGTAGTTTGATGTTTGATATAATTTTGTTGATGTATGTAGTTTGAAGACTACCCTCTTGTCTGTCTTGAGACTGGCAATGACATCTAAAATTCTTATTACAAACAAAATGTATACAATGGATTTCACTATGTAGTCAATTAATATGGCATCGTATTAATTTGATTAACAGCTACTAGATGGCGCTGATTACAAGTATTTATATTTTTAAATTTTAAATATTAGTTAATAAATATCAATATTTCTTCATTTTGTTTCTATAAATAACACTATCTTCGTGTATTATTGAATTTTATACACATAACAAACAATCATGACATAAAAACATATCATTATACAATACGAATATAGATGGGTGTAGAGTATCCTGAGAGCAAAGAATATAAATACTCTAGTAATACCTTAATGATATGCAAAATCGTTCCAAATACTTTGTAGCCCTGCAAGCAGGCACGGTGCATATAATTCAGAACGCAATAAAACTGCAAGAAACTGACGTCGATTTCAATTCAACGAATTCATTAAGGTACCTACACAAAAATCAAGTAAGTATTTAAATTAAATTAAATTCCGATCAGTGGACCCTATGTGATGAATGTTGTACCTAATGAAGTTGGAGACTTTTCTTTATAGTCTAACCACTCTTAAATTATTGTTGTGGATTATAGTTTGTTTGTTGCTACATTACGGTAAAAACTGCTGGACCCATTATCACAGTATAAAGAATTCTACCTACTTAGTATTAAGACTGTGCCATTATTAAGAGTGAGTAGGTATCTAACTTAAATTCATAATCAGTCAATTGAAGTGCAGATAGTGAATTCTGCACATCAAAGGTGATTCTTTATGAAAATACACAATACAAGAAATAATCTACTGGACAGGTTTCGATGACAATATTGAAAAATATTTTACGTTCATCTTTACCACGCGGACGGAGTTGTGGCGCGGCCAATGGTAGTCTGCCGTCCGTAAAAATTAACATGGATTTCTAATAACATCCGGAATGCTTTTGAACTGATTTCCCAAAACAACATCAATTTATCGGAGCGCAACTTACGTATTATTCGCATATTCATACCTTGCTGTCCCGGAGAACTCATACCACCATGTTCACGGCACGTATTTCTTAATCCCAATAATGAAGTGTTTAATAGTTATTATGCTGCTGCTGCCAAAAATGCAGCTTTGAATGGGAGCGTGCAGCAATAGAATCCATTGTCAAACAATGACTCCAATTTTTTTATATAACAAAATTTAATAAATTTATATAACCCTGACAAATTTACACATACTGATCCAGCCCTAAATTAAGTATATGCTTGTGATATGGGTGTTATTGAACCCCACGACAGTGCAAAGCATTACAAGTATTTGTATTTAGATTGGGAGTGGAAAGTTTTTACCAACGGAAAGCACAGAATTGGTAGATCGAACTTTTGTTGTGTAAAGTTTTTACTAAAAGTCAATAACAGATTCATAAATATTCTTTGTTAATACAACACCATATATCGCACCTTCAGTAATACAAGGGCCCAAGTCAAAATTTTCACATTTAAAATCCCATACACGACTGGGATTTTGAATGATAGAGGCACAAAATGATTCGCTACTGGTTAGTGCTAGCAGAAAGAGAATAAACATAAGAATAACACGGTAATTATATTTATTTTAACACATGATATTATCGGAAAAAATACTGTATCTTAAAACACGATTTCCCAAAAAGTAGTTTTTTGGATTGTGCCCTTATATTACTGAGGGTGCGATATATAAGGATTTCTTAACTCGTTCAAGTGTCCAACTCTCGGGGAAAACCTACGAAACTTCAATTCACAAGGAAAGTACGCGAATAATGATAGTTTAATAAAATTTATGGCACAGTGACAAACTTATATAAAAGCGTTTGTAACTCACATAGAACACTAGCCAGATGTGCGAACCGGTGAAGGCACTCCTGCTCAGTTAGATCCGTCCAAAACTGTGCACGTACTGCGGTATC
This sequence comes from Calephelis nemesis, assembly GCA_002245505.1. Lineage (NCBI taxonomy): Eukaryota > Metazoa > Arthropoda > Insecta > Lepidoptera > Riodinidae > Calephelis > Calephelis nemesis. The sequence goes on along the minus strand of NJDD01001812.1, from coordinate 48,281 downwards.
GTTGCTAGCCATCTCTCCGTATAACTTCTTATCTGATCCTAGAATAGACAACAAAGTTTTTTACACTATAATAAATAACAGTCTAAATAACGAAAGTATAAAATGATAACTTTTGCGGACGATATGGCCATATTCCTGAATGGGGATACATAGAGAGAACACACAAAGCGGACTAAATTAGCAAAGGGTTGCAATGCAATATTCTGTCGTCAAACTTAACCAAAACAAAATATTATGTGACATTTGTTCATACGGCTAACTTTCTTCCCCCGGAACCCGCTAATGTTATTGCATACACTGGTGATAGGTAAAATGTCATGTTCGTGTTAGTCCTCCGGTCAGCTGATTTTATAAATTATCTTCGCATAACATTGACCAATTTTTAAATTTTAAGACACTATTGTACTCTTAGTGACTCGGCTTCATTAACTGATTCATGGGATAGGTCAGATAGGTGGCATGAAAGGGACATTTTTACATATCGGGTAAGTAAGTTATTAAAAAGATATATAGAAGCGGTAGGAGTTGATTAGAAAGCTTTCACTAATAAGTTATTGAAACGAAATACAATAATTGTCTTATATCAATTTCTAGTTATTTATTTCAGGCTTTTAAAAAATGTATATTGTACTGTATTGAAAGGGACGTAGCAATTTATGAAAGGGACTTAATTTCGAGAAAATATGGGTAAATAAACCAAATTTGAAAGTGACCAAAACAGTCATCATTAAATTTTATTGTGTAAATCTTAAAAAACCAAGACAACAAACATTTTTATATCACTTAAATAGAAATCAACAAAGTTAAATGGTTTACTTGTACCGAAATTCCTTTCCGTAATACTTCATTAACTGACTCTTTAATTTTGTGTGCATCAACGCGCGTTCTCTTCTTAGGTGGCATTTTCAACCTAGCCGCAAAAAAATAAGAAAATCATAAACCTAGTGCTGAATTCCAAATAGGCTTGATAGAGACAGGGGGTGTCCCATCAACGCAATCCACAACAACGTGAACATGAGCAATACGACCCAAAACTTAATTTTTATAAACCGCGCAAGGGTAAAGCTTACTTAACACGTTCTTTTCAGTCTACAGACTACATTCTCACAATTTATTTCTATGTTTCCTGGGACTAAACCTTCATCATAAATTGAACTCTTCATTAAATATTTTTCCCTTAAATAATTACCGTTGTGAATAAACTTCTTAAAATTTTAAAGTGTCTTATTTGATTGCTCTTAGTATTGTTAATCCCGGTGATATATTCCGTTTAGTTGTTGTTGCCACTGTTGAAAAAGATGATGTATGATTAATAGATGATAATGCATTTATGGCTCGGCTGTAGAGCATTTAGATGCAGATCAGCTCACAGATTCAGCCTGTTGTGAAACACCCTGCGTCAGCTCCAGGTGTGCCCTGGCAATCGTAACATAGTTTACAGCGTGTGTTCATGATGACGCGACGAATACCTTTACCGTCCGGAACTCTTTCTGGGTCCTTTGTAACAAATGTTGGAGGATCAGCAGTGTACCGGAAGACAAGCGGCGTACGGTCGATAGCTTTTGTGCAAAGGCAAAGGTTTACGCATGGACTGCGCCACTTACAGAGCCATCTGTTTGATCAGCTTAACATCAAAGTACGAGTATATGGAAAATAGTTGAAAGGAGGATGCAAGGAATGTATGGGAATGGATGGGACGTAGGAGGATATGTATGTGTGTATAGAATAAATAAAGACATTTTAAAATCTTTAAAAGATTATATTAGATATGCGGGTAGTAAAATTTCTTTCAGAGATCCCACTTTTTCTTTCAGATGACATATCCTATGTGGCTTTATCAGGCTTTGTCTCTTTTTATCGTTACGGATTCGTTTCATAAAAAATTTAAATATCGTTATTTTTTTTCTAATTTTCTTTTAAATTAAAATAAAATAAATAAATAAAATAAATTAAAATAAAAAATAAAAATAAAAATAAATTGCGTTTTGCCTATCTTTCTTTATCTACTTATGCATTTTTTATGGGCAAAAAAAATTGCTTCTGCCTGTCGTTCCTTTTATCGATCCTTGTTGGCCCTTTTAGAATCACTGTTCGAATTTGTTATAATCCGAATGACTTGTATGTTCTAATTTCCGCGTCGAATAACTTATATGTATCTTTTAAATTTTCTAATAACAACATCGTCACCCGAGATAGGACATATGCTCGGTCGGCAATAAGTTTATGGAACTATTACAGGCTAATCATGAGTACCCTGGTGGTACTTTTGGCTACTTTTTCCGTGATAAAGGCGCAAACATACTTATTTACCTGCCTGATTTCCTGTATTTAAAATTGATGATTTATCCGCCTTAGAGTAGAAGAAGAAACCAACAACAGTTTTTGCGCTTGTTCCTTACCAAAGCGATGATAGGTTATATCCTGGCGGAATGGTCCAAAGTACTCTAACGTCTTGGCGAGTCCTACTTAGTCCTAGAGATGGTCCTATTAATGACGATCTGATCTAATTTAATAAAAGATTTAATTAAAACTAGGTATTAGAATAAATATGAAATAGAAAGACGCGCACCTCTGACCTGGAACAATTAATATTGGAGTCATAAAGAAATATTTAAAAGCAATATGCCTATAAAATTTTAAACTAAAGTCATGACGTATCTTACCATCTCTACACAGAGAACTAAGAGAAGAGAAGAGAAAAGAGAAGAGAACTACACGTTCATCTCTAACGTACACCTGTCAAAGTTGGAAGTTTACCACAATGTCAAGGGATATAATAATTTCTACATCACACCGTGGTTTGGAACTTAGTTCATACTAATACATATTCAGAACAGGTTCATAAAATACGACACACCAAAATAAGACACTTAAGTAAAGCAACCGATGTTTAAAGCCACTCCTTGAAGCTTAAGTGGAAATGGGCGGGTCACAATATAGCGTCTCTGCAAGACAGCCGCTGGCCGAAAAGTGTGACTACATGAACCGATCCTCAAAACAAACGTTACAGAGCAAGACCGCTGACAAGGAGGCATGATGAGATTATCAGGACAGCGGGTCATGACTGGATTGAAAGCAAGCGTTGTAAATCTTTGAAGGAGGGATATTACCCGAAGAGGGGTTCTGGAAAAGTAGACGTAATTAAAAAAGTTAAGTAAGATAATTTACTAATTATCAATATCAGTCAGTAATTAGAATTAGAAACTGTATATTAGATAGGTAGGCTTAGCTTAAATTATCTTTTCTGGAAATAAAATGCATTATTTTATTTAAATTAAAAGTGGACATAGTTTAGTATACAGTATAATCCATAGATATGTTTAGCGTCCAGATGAATTTCGACATAATGTAATAGATACCCTTCTTTTATTATCGCAATTTTATGGACGCAAATTGGCCATTTCAATATGCATTGTAATGTTTAGCTGAAAATAGATAGAAAAATAATTTAGAACCAGGAAATGGACTTAGGATACTAACGTCGAAGGAAGTTTGACGGAGCAGCTAGTATAATAATCTATAAACAAAGTATCAACGTAAAGATAGTAAGAGAGTTCGCGTTAACTGTAGACGCAAACTGTTCGATTTATAAAATTAGTGTGCCAGTTCGCGTTCCTCTCACTTTAACTGTTAAAATACAAAAATCAATCAAACAATCAATAAGTTTACATTATTTTATTAATTTTGGGACTCGAACTGGCAAACTCACTCGTACCTTATCAGCCAGGAGAAAGTATGAAAACGGTTTTGCAGAGTGAAATGAGAAGTATGCATACCTACTGGTGGATATTCCAATAAAAATTCACTAATGACTACCCCAAGGAAAACTATGAGATTACATATTTTGAAGGGTGGTTCCAGAACGTGCTATAGCCTAGCATCTCAGAGCCTTCTGTAATAATTATGAATAATGTACCTTAATACTCCATGCAAGTGCGGAAAGCACCAAGGTACTCAACATAATAGAAAATCAGAATTGGTGGCTTGGCTAAAAATAAACGGCGTATACTTACGTAAATATGCAAATTCTAAAGGCAGAACCAATTAAACTAGTCAGAGACTTGTGATAATTAATAGGTAGATACCATCTGGTAAATCCTCTGTTGTCCAAAACCTTTCTTATTATTGAGGTAAAAAATCCCTTTCCACCACCACACCCTTTTCTATTAGTCTGTCGCAAATATTTTCGATTTTTTTGTAGTAAATGCTCTTGAATATTACTACTGCATATTTGTTTTCTCAATTACTTCAGTTACATACTTTCAGCACTAGAATACTTACATACAAGTTGGTAGTGCAACTTAGGTTACTTTTTATTAAGTGTTATTTTTTTTTCAGTACATGTATAGTGCTATTTATTTCAAAAAGTCAGGATCGTTTTCTTTGGTTGACCACACCTAGTCTTTTTCTACTTACGCCAAGAAAAAAAAACTTAGGCTGGATTTAACCGTCGAATTAAATCAATTGAATACTCAATTGTCAAGAGTGGCAATAATGTCAATTTTATTGCCAAAGAAATTTCGGTTTTGTAGTAAACAATTGTAAACATTTTATTTGTGTCAAACAAGCCAATAAAAAACAAATGGCTGTCTAAAAGGTCTTTTAAAATGTTGTAACGTTAAACGTCAGTTATATTTAAATTATCGTTATTCCCAATTTAACAAAAAGGGAAATAAGACAAGTTACTTACGCTATAAAAACGTATTATCTAAATGTATACTAGAATCACAGAAACAGGCATCGTTAAAATATATTGAATAGTCTTCTAATAAATGTAGATCTTCATGTGATATAATCAAAAGTACATTTCTAAATAAAATATCTAAAGAAGAAATAGAACAAATTAAAATAAATTACTCGGTATACACTGATGCTCAAGAAATTTGTAATCATTTCAACAAGTTCTTTATAAATCAAACTAAATCTTGTTGTAAAAATCAGGCTTGTTCTACAAATACCATAAAATCTCATCATATGTCTAATCATAGTAAAATTATGTTTTTGACACCAGTTGATGAGCATGATTTAGTTAAGGTTATATATTATTTGAAAAACACCAGAGCAACTATCTATGACAATATAAGCACAATAATATTAAAGAATGTTGCCAGTGTGATATCAAAGCCTCTTTGTCATATAATTAATTTATCATTTTTAGAAGGAAAATATCCTGATCGTTTAAAAATGTCTATTGTCAAGCCATTATTTAAAATAGGGGATATGTGTGACATGAAAAATTATAGACCAATAATTTTAATTCCAGTAATTTTTAAGATTTTTGAAAAAATAATGTATGACAAATTATACAGTTATCTACTTCAGTTTGACTTATCAAAAAATAATCAATACGGATTTAGAAAAGGTAGGTCTACAGTTTATGCATGTTTCGACTAAGCTAAAAAAGTAACAGAATGCCTAAATAGTAAAAAGTTTCCCCTTGCTGTGTTTTAAGATATGAGTAAAGCGTTTGAAATTTGTATCACATAAAATTTTGTTAACGAAACTTGAGAGATATGGTATTAGAGGTAATTAACTACAATGGTTTAAAAGCTATTTAGAGAATAGAAAGCAATGTGTTGAGATTTCAAAAATAAGTGGAAACCGGAAGAAAGAATGTATATTCTTCAAGTTATCTTTTTAATGACTGTGGTTTACCACAAGGTAGTGTTTTAGGGCCATTACTTTTCTTAATTTACGTAAAATGATTTACCTGATGCTATCAATCATGATTCAATTTTGTTTGCTGATGATATTACACTTCTCATCAAGAGCAAAAATAAAAACGATTTATTGGAAGAAACAAGTAAAACTTTGACTAGTGAAGTGACAGAATGGTTAAATGAAAATAATCTAAAAATAAATTTTACGAAGACAAAATTAGTTGAATTTCAAACACAATATAGACATACAAAAAATTAGATGTTATTTTAAATAATACTACTATTGAGAATGTAGATTGTACTAAATTCCTAGGAATAACAATTGATAAATTTTGTAACTGGAAACTGCATATTGATTTACTTTGCAATAAAATCGATAGGTTTGTATTGAGAAGAAATGTGTTGAGAAGAATAAGAGAAGTGTCAGGATTAAAGGCATCTCTGTTAGCTTATCACGGGTATGTTTCTTCCGTTTTGCATTTTGGTATTCCTATTTAGGGGAATTCTGTGAAATTAACTAGACTCTTTAGAGTTCAGAAGAAGTGTATACGTGTGATAGGTATGTAGTGTCAATCAATTACATTCATGCAAGCCACTTTTTAAGTCACTTAAAATTTTACCTTTGCCTTGTTTACATATATTAGCTGTATGTGTATTTGTAAAAAAAAACATCATCATTTGTTTCATACGAATGCTGAAGTGCTAGGTTTGTCACATTTTAGAAATAGTGAAAAACTACATGACGTGCCTAACCAAAAACTCAATATTTACAAAAATAATGTGTATTGCATGTCCATTCGTATATACAACCAAATTCCTGATAATTTTAAATCACTTCCATTAAGCAGATTTCGAAAAAAGGTATTCAACTTACTTTTAGAGAAAAATTATTACAGTGTCAAAGATTTTCTTGCAGATAAGAATAAATAATATAGTATTTCTAATATGATAATTTAATCACAGAATGTTGGGTGCGCAGAAGTTTGTTTCGCCGTTTCTTCTCCTGGCTAGGTTTGGAATCGGTGGTCGTTTACGGTAGACAGTGATAAATTAATTTACATTCTAAAAGATGTTGTATTAATAAATAATCTTATAATAAATACAAAATAGAGTATGTTTGTTGATTGTAACTAAATAATTTAAATTAGTAATTTGATTAAAATCTATTAAAATATTTGCACATTACAAGTTGGTAGAATAGGTTGAAACGCTTAAATAATTTGTGTAACATCTTTGTAACACTCATATTCCGCTAATAAATATTTTTTCTTTCTTTCTTATTATAAAACTGTTTGAAATGGTAAGTAGACATTAAGGACAAAGAATTTTGTCAAATTTAATTTTAATTATTGCAGTAGCTTATAAACGAAATCATAAACGATAATTGAACTCGTTTACACTTAACTAAGTTTTACTACTTAAACTCGGTTTTCAATATGGTGAAATCAGTCGTCAATGTTTGCCTATTGCAAACAAACATAAGTAGCCGTGTCATGTCTTGTATTTCGTACTCATTCATAAGTATCATTATCAGATTATAGAGTGTTGAGAAAATGCAAAAAAGTGTTTGATCGCCGTGTAATCTGCCGGCTTCTGTATGTAGGCGAACAAATAAAACGTTTATTGGTCTGACTGTACAACAAAGCGCACGAGTACCGGCAGACCGACCAAATTAAATTCGTTTATGTTTAAGACATTTTATGAATTCCGTAACATAAATAGAGATAACGAGTGTCCGCCCACTCCCGTCTCTGAAATTGGGCTCAAAATAACTACTTTAAATAAATATAGGCCAAATGTGATATATAGAAAACAATCATCCCTTTTTGAACTATAACTTTTCCAACATCCATGATAAATATATTTTTTTTAATTCACTTTGTTATCATACCGAATGGGCTTGATAGATATGGTCATTGGGCATATCTTAAGCTATACGAGTATACAAAACTATGTTGCGGGATTTGATATGTGCCCGGTTGGATAGGTTTGCAACATATAACGCAGTGGTAATTACCATAGAGTAATTGCGATTGGCCTGGTTCTACCTCTACCTACATCTACGGGGATGTGAAAATGTATGTGTAAAAAATGTAAAGACATTATTATTATGAAAATCCCATTTCATTGATATTAGTGGTAAGAAATATTGCATTCATAATACAAGTACTCATGAAGATCAAATAAGCCCAAACATTATTTTGGGTATTTTCTATGGCAATCTTATCCTTGGTTTCCCGTGACTACCATAAACATCTATTCACTCTATTCTTCAAATTGTAGAAGAAACTAAGATGGTATGTGAAAAACCATCTCAACGGGTTGAGGATGAGTGTTTCAAAATTATGTGTAGAGATTTCACCTGAACATACACATTTACTTCTACACAATCACACATTAAACACAATCTAGAATATGACCAATTTATCCACCCTAACTTAAAATCAAAGCTCGAGTAAATGGAGTAAAATAACGTCCGACCTTCAATTTGATAAATCAATTTAATTTACATTAGCACGTTGATACAAGTAATAAAATGGTTTATCGTTATATAAATTGTAAAAAATATTCTTGACATATCTTACATGAGATTCTATAAAATACATTTTACAAGTAAAGAAATGTTTATTGTACGAAAAAATAAGAAAATGTCATCAGCATATATTAAAACTTATATACATATTTTATTTATATTTATATTTATTATATTTATTATTTTAAACAAAATGCAGTGGCCGTAATCTTTGCCACTTATTAAAAAATGACTTATCAAATCTGACGACATCGACTGCTCGAAAACGGGTAGGTTTTTTATTTTATCAATTTTAGGGATACCTTGAATATTAGTTACAGCTACAGTGTTGCCTTTTTTACTAATCCTTTGTGAATATTTAATCTGAAATACTACGGATATATTATTTACTCTCTCTTCTTAATATCTCTTGTGTAAGTCAACCAGGCTTTAGTTTCAAATGTTTTCAAAAGTTTGGAAAAAATGGAAACAGACAAAAGACAAACTAAACAATGTGTAGGTATTGGCATTATTTATTTTCCACATGTTGGTCTAGGTCCGCTGAGTAGGATAGACCATCTGCCTCTCTGTCAGGTAGCTCGTAAAACACGAGCCCTGGTTCAAATACAGGCCAGTACCAACAAGACCACTGCTGGTAGAGTGCTTTTGCAGTAACTTGCCGGCGTAAATTTCCACAGCCTTTCTTATTCCTACCACCAAAATGACTGTCATCTTCAGGTCTGGATACCAACGCCCGGTTTTCATTCCTGTTCTATTTAAATCTATAAGCATGTCCGCCAAATCGGTACCACCCATATGAGCTTTATAAGGTATACCTATATCAAGATAGTCAACTTCAACCCTCTTGCTTTTACAACTTTGGCAACAGAATATATGCGTCTGCAAAACTGGAAGCCAATACAACAGATTTGTTGTTGTTTCATTTGGTTAACCGAGTGGCTAGCATACACGTCTAATCGTTCGCAGAGCACATCGTTCCTAGACTTACCTAAAATGCCGTAAGAATTTCTGACATAGTGTTGATATTAGTTTTAAAGATAAAAGATATAGAGATATACCACGCATAGCTTTTTCTTTATAGTTTTACATAGTTGTTCATTTCATATCATTTTCATTTCCAGCATAAATTTGTGGTGTAATCTTCGAATTTAGTGCTAACTACGTATTTATCTCTTTGTTTCAGAAAGTAGACGTATGCGTCAAAGGAAAAGAAATGGTTGAAAAAATTAGTTGAAAATTTCGTGGTAACTGATACAAAATTTATTTTCTTTGGAAACTAATCTTGGGGTTCAAGTATTACGTAACGCAATTTGGGGGGAGGGGGTGTCTCGTAAAACGTTACGATGCGCTGCAAGGGCAGGAGGGGGTCTTTCTTACAACAAAAGTGTACGTAAAGACGTAGGTAACAGTGTTTTTTTAAATAAAAAATTAGTTTATTTATTTGGCAAATATGAATAAATATAAATTTTATTTAGTAGTATGAATATTACATCAAAGACAATTGAAAGTATACCAAGGATAAAAACTATGATACAACTTCACTTAAGTATTACGTAACGTTTGGAGAGAGAGGGGGCGTTACACAAAAACGTTACGGTACGTTACAAGGGGGGAGGAGGGGTCAAAAATCTTTAAATATTGCGTTACGTAATAATTGAACGCTCCCTTGACTGTTTTAATACTGGTTGCTATTTTAAAAAGAAATAGTAGTTGAATTTTTCATACTTTTCTGAAAAAATATTAGGCCGGGCGTTTTACTTAAATCATTTTCCATCGATTAATCGATTGAAATTTTCGAACATCCGATACGTACTAATACCGTCACCATTGACGCAGTCGTCACAAAATATAGAGAAGTCAATTTACGTACAAAGTGTTGTGAAGAAAACTAGACTGGTGTGATCGCGAGTGACATCCGTTTCATACATGATTAACGGCCAATGTTAATAATATTTCTCTAAAGATGGATTTCAAGCAATCTAGATAGCTGCTTATCCGCCGGCCTATCCGATACCTAATTGCCATATTCATCCTGTCCACAGATATGTTATTGGCAAGCGACATTATAAAAATGGATCAAAATATCAATCTTGGACAGCAAGTTTTGGATTAGGATTGATTATTAATATTGGCCGTAAGTGAACTTTTTCATGCAAAAATGGATCAATAAAAAAGATACACACTTATATTTCTTCACGGTAAGTCCCTCGCTTTTTAAACAGATAGTATCGAGTGCCAAATGTCCCAATTTCTGCTGACCAGTATTACCTGCAACACATTCGTTACTCTTTTGTTACAAACACGAGATTCTTTTGAGCAAAGCATTATATGAAAAATTCGTTTGCTACCGGTGATCTTGTTAGTGGATTTATTTAGCTTAGGCTCGTCTTTTTTCGACCTACCTGGAAGGAATGCAGATAATCTATTCTCCACAGGTGACCCGGACCAACACGGGGAAAATACTCATGTATGTGTACAATGATTTATTAATTTACACATTCTTGTATACCTAAGTCTCTTAAGCGAGTAGCATATTAATGACTAAAGATAGTTATCTATTTGTTTCATTACGATGATATTATTTAGGTATACTCGTATACGACGTGTCATTTGTTGATGTTTGTTATCTAAGTGAACATGTCTAAAGGAAATGGCTTCAACAAGCGACACAAAACAAATTGTTAGCTACAAAATCAATCACATCACTTTATTTTTCAAAATGTTCAAACAGTTCATTCTTTTAGATATTTATTTACAAAATATAACTAGAAAATGTGCAATTTCAATTTTCTAAAATAATAACGTTGCAAGGATTGGATATGTACCCGGTTGGCGATAGGCTTGCACCTAAAGTACATTGTTGGAGTTAGTGTCTTTGGCTGGACGTGGGTGCTTTGTCTACCTCTGCTGGCATATGGCGAGGAGATACTGTTGACAAATTAGAAATGCCATTAAAAATATTTAAAAAAAATATAGGTAAGCATAAAATTGTTTTATATAGAGATTAAAATATTTTGCAATCTATCAAATTTATACTCATGTTTTTGTTTATCCGACCATGAAGCAGCACAATGTATAAGTAAAAGTAGATGTTAGGCCAGTCTCACACCATAAACCGAAGAGTAGCTTCAGGTTATGAACAAAGCATCTCTTTGGACAAGAAAATATTTAAAAGTTTTATGAATGCCTGTCATCTTTAACTTTAGTCAAAATCTTGCTAATAGTAACTGTGAAGAAGCGTTTGGTAAATTCCATGATATTCTAGTGCTATTTTATAAAATATGCTTTCCAATAATTAAAATTAAAGTTTTAAATAAGCTTATAAAAAACAAATTGATATTTTAAGTTAATATTTTTAAAGTGTTGCAAAGTAAAACGTCAGTTATGTTTAAATTGTCGATGTTTCCATAGGTACTAACAAAAGATTAATAAAATTAGCTACATGCGTTATAAGAAAGTATTATCCAAATGTATGTTTCTCTCTCTTTCAAAAATCTCAATTTCAAAAACAGGCATCAATAAAATATCGTGGGATTTAATTAGGAATTATTTTCAAGTTAAAATGCTTAAAGAAGAAATTGAAAAAAATAAACAACATAGTGTGCACTGATGCTTAAGCAATTCGTAATTATTTTATTGATTTAGTTCAGTAATACGTAGTTTGAAAAATACAAGAGCAACTGGTTTTGACAATTTAAGCACAAGAATATTAAAAAATGTTAGTAGTGTAACATCAAAACCCTTTTGTCATATATTTCATAAATCCCTCAAAATAAAATTGCTTTGAAAAAATGAGTTTGATATGCGTTCAGAGAAAACATAGTATAAAATATTTTCTTGCTGACAAATAAATAAAATATTTTTTTTTAAATTATAAACCTAATTTAATTCAAAAATCTGACTGGCTAGGATTGTAAACGGTGGTAGTACCTACCTATAAAATGATTTGTAATAAACAAATTATGTAACTTAAACATACTCGCATTAGTAAAATATTTATTAAACATGTTAATAAGTGTTGTGCTTTAAATAAATATTTAATTTAAAATTGATATCAATACTTAAATTTAATTAAATATTTGCACACCACAATGTGGTAAAATATGTTGGTTTGCTCAAATATCTTTGTAACAACTTTTTAACACACATGTTTCACAAATACATAATTTTTACTTAATTCGTCGTCGTCCATGACGGCCATTTTTCACGATATGTGTTTTGTAAGTATGAAATTTCAAATACTAAAAACCTACTCAGGGAAATGTATGTGTGTGGCCGGCCTTATTTGTTTTTTTTTCAAAAGTGCACAAACTTTCTAAAGACAATCGGTTTTAAAATAACGTTTGTGATATTTTTTATAGTAGAATTGTATGGTAAATCATTTCTACAATCATATTTCCCTGATCAGCCTTCAACCCTCGTTTGTTGACATTGTTTTTTGTTTGAATGTAGTGGCGGCTGGTAGCGGTAGGCGGTACGATAGTCCGGTGAAGTTGTAAAAACCTCGCGATTAGCAATGTATTATCCATTCAAATAAAAGGTAGGCGGCCCCAATATACTGTTTTAAATATTGCTTTAAAAGTTTTTAAATTCATATGAATATTTATTAAATGAAAAGTATAAAATCGTATGAAGAAATGACTGTGAGCCTATTGACGAAGTTTGAGGTGTCGATGTGAGTGTGTGTTTATGTATCAGTTGGCGGCTTCAAAACTTTTGAACTGATGAAAAGATTTCGATGCAGGTTTCTTTGATTGAAAGATGACGTAATTGAGGTGGTTCTTAGCTACAATATATAAAGGTTGATTGAGCATTTCTAGTATTAATGGTTATAACAATATTTTTTTAGGTCCCATTATCTAAAACAGTCTTTCCCAAAGTGGGCGATAACGCCCCCTTGTGGGCGCTGGAAGCCTAAAGGGGGGAGGTAAGGAAACCTAGAAAAATATTTGTTTTAAACTACAAGTGAAACTAATATGTTATAAAGTTTTTTGCCTTTAAAACAAACGGGGTGGGGGCGATATAAAATAACTGATTTTCAAAGTGGGCGTTACATGAAATAAGTTTGGGGACCTCTGATCTAAAACATGTTAAATTTATTGTTACTTAAATGACGCTTCAAAAAAAACGGGCCTCTTTCCCGATGTTTCATTACGTTTTATAATGTTGCATCGACATGTAAAAGCAAACTTTGGCTGTAAGACGACGACATACAGATTTACTTATGTGAAATAAACTTAAAAAATATTTGGAAATCACATAAAACTCCCTCGGAAATAGAGCACAAATCCCGTTTAGCTCCATACTAAGTGGAACGCGGACCAATGATTTTAAACATTTATTTATATCTTGCTAAATCCTACAATTCCGTGAAGATTAAGATTAGAAGATTTATTTTATATTCAAAAAACTCAATCATATTTGGTAAAGCAAAAAATACAAGTTCTGTTAGAATTCAGTTCATGGGTTGTTCACAAGAAGATACCAACGAGTAGGTAGGTAGGTAGGCATGATGTAGTATGAGCAGTACATGTTATGTTTTGGTGTAGGTGTTCTAAACAATGGCTTTAAGAAATCTTTATCTTATGTATAAAAATGGACACCAATTTTCCTTGGGAATCGCATCACGCTGAACGAATGGCCTAATTTTGATAATTTTTTGTGTTGTTTTGTTTATTGTCAGGAAAGACCTTTCTTATGAAAAAAAGTCAAAATGTCACAAAGTCTGTCGCCTCGGCTGGTCGGAGATAAATTTGCCTTTTAAACAGGTATTTTCGGCAGCTAGGCAGGTTGGTACGCAAGGATCGTGACATTTGAAATAATCTGCCTACTTTGTAAAGGATGGGGCGGAAAGGTTTACATACAAACGTATACATTTTACAATATAATATTTTTAAAAGTACCTATCTAAAGCAAAATTATTAACTATTGTACACTAGCCGACCCCGCGAACTTCGTTTTGCATCTAACATCTACTAACGTTTGTATGAATTTTTTTCCATTTTCCCGATATTTTTTCCTGTTTTTTTTTATAAAATCCTTCTCCTGTTAATATAAATAACACAATAAAAAAATAGTTAGCAAAATTGGTCCATTTGTTTAGTGTGATGCGAGATGACCGCGCTAAGGGGGGATTTATTTATATATTGCAATTAAAACTTCTTTACGTAAAAATAAGTAACGCTTACCTGTCCTATCAATGTAATATGAAAAAGCTATTTACTGCCGAAGTTTGCCGGTTAGACGGCTAAATTCAAATGTCACTGAAAACTTTTGTCCACTTTAACACAATAACTTTCAGTTTGATCTAACTGTAGTTTTTCGATAAATAAAAACAGTATTCGTGAGCTCCCAAATATTTATCTCTCGCGTGTGTTGCACGTCTGCACCGCCGCCGTCGCATCCGGTGCGAGCCGGAACGGTTCTGCTGCCGTCCCAATAGTTATTGGGTATACAGATATCGCAATAATTTGGAGCGCATACTTCGGCACATGCCCGCCCTTTGGTAGCTGGCTTACGAGTGACCAGCCACAGGTAGCACCCCTGGCACACCTCGAGCTCACGGGAGGCAGCGGGAACCTATACGGTGTAGTCTCATGTAACAAGTGGCTCAGTAAATAAGTTTATTAATTGTATTTTAGAAACAGTTTGATTTTTTAAGTTAAATAAATTAAGTTATTCGATAGCTTGTTGTCTTGTAGGACTACTCGATCAACAAACGCGAATATTAGTTTAAAAATATATTTTGTTGGTGTGAAAACTTAAAAGAATTTTACTAAATAGGGGAAGGTGTGCGCCACAATTTTTTTTCAGGTTTTCAAATAAAAATATTGAATAAGTAATACTTTTTAAAAAAATAATAACACAATGTGCAAATATTACACATAAGACACATAACACAGTGTGCAAATATTTCAGTAAGTTAAAATTAATTTGATTTAGTAGGTATATAACTGATGATTAGTTTTCCCGTGGGATCTTCCTGACATAAAGGCAGGAATAAAGCAGGTTGTTCTTTCTGTCATAAAATTTAGACATTTTGTTGGGAAATATATTTTCGTATACACATATATTTTCGTATTTAAAATGATTTAGATTTAAAAATTGTGTGAGGCTTTTAAAATGAAATCTGCGATCACCCATCCGCACCCTGGCGGCATCACCGACTACCTACTGCCGCACACTAAAATTAGTAATTTCGGTAACTAGATTATTCCACGGATGGGTGTGCTTTGTTAGTACAACTCTCTGCCTGTCCTTGTCGCCATATCGTCAGTGACTACAAATGTGGTATTCCGTGCTGAAAATTATTAAATTTTGTTTGTTTCACTGACGGCTGCAACATCAATGTGCTATATTTCGGATCCTCTCTTATGAGGTAAAGATGTCTGTGAATCTATGTCAGCAATAAATTTGCCATATTTGGATAATGTATTTGATAACATTTTATTCAAAATAAAATTAAGATATTTAAAATGTTCTTAAAGTAAAATAAAATCTTAAATTTTTGTGCTTTCTTATATCACAGTAGGTACCTACGTAAAAATAAAGCACTTAATTGTCCATTCAATTTAAAAAGTAAATGCGAATCATTTTCGAAGTTTCAGTTATCATCACAGTGGTGTCCCGCCAGGTTATCTATTTTTATTTTAGGATTAAACTTTCGCCTCATATGTTAGCAAAGTAGTTAAGTACTTGGTTTGCTATTATACTCATAACAATCGTATTCAAAACATTATTTGCTTGCTTTACAGTTTTGTAGGAGACAGACTGTGTTGGCCATATTTGGGAAAAGAATTGAAGAAGATTGATTTGTAAGTAAGTATAATTTTGCTACCCTGATCATTATTTCATTTCATTACCCTTTTTATACAAACTATACAAATGTGATCCGAGTGATGTGATAGTGGAATCTCCAAAATGTCCTATGAATAAACAGCTAGTGAGGTTTAGTATTTTTGCAGAATTATAATATTATAGTGAATTTTGAGACATTGCCACCCTTAGACACTTATTTTATTTTATTTATTTATTCGTGACAGCAAATAGCTACACTATACATGTTATACTTAAAGAATATTCGTAACGTTACAATAGTGGAGCCCACGGCGTTATCAACAGATTAATAAATTATCTAAGCAATCGGTATAAAAATATTCCAAATTAAATGAATGAATTTCATATCACATAAAGATACATATAAATACATACAGACATATATACATACACATACACACGTCATACACATGATACCTACATATATTATATGCAAAACAAGAAAATAATGTTTTGTACGTATACCTAATATACACACGTCCTCTATAGACAACAGAAGGGGCGTTATGAAGCTGAGGCTTTGATGGTATCTCATTCAAATTAATACAGGGCTAGCGTGAAACAGTGATACATAAAATAATTCGGGAAGTTGACATCAATGGTAAAAAAAATCAAGGGATAAATATAAAATTGTGTTGTCCGCGGAAGATAAGATGTGGAACTTAATGGGAACAAGAGGGACCTGGAATCTCCTTTGTATTGAATTCCCTCCTTTATAATGAATTTCGGAGTTATTTTGGGACCTGCACAATGAAAAGCTTACAATAAAGATGAGATCAGCCGCGTGTGCTGTTAACACGGGTGTCGACACACCGCCAGATACCTACCTACTTCAGCTATTCACGGAATACTTAAGTTTCATACTTTAGTTATACCTACTCATCGTCGTGTCGTACGGAACCTCTCTGTAAAATTTAAACTATAATATATAAACAAAATATTTTAAGCTGATAATGATGTTCCAGATTACTTATATATACCTACATACGTAATGTATAGTGTTACACATACCTGTGTAAAAAAAAAGAAATACCGCAGAATTCCTTTCGCCGGCATGATCAGTCATGTATCAAATCTATACATTAATACGTGAAGCCAAAACTTTGGACCCCTTTTTACGAAAATTGCGCTGACGGAGGAGCATAAAATTTGGCCAACTTTTACCTACTTTTAGTTTATGTGTAGGAGAAGTGCAGAACGCTAATACTTTTCAATAATAATGCTTATAAAGTGCATTAAATCAGTAAATAAAACATTACCCACACCAGCATGCATTTAACACACACAAACAAATATATTGATGATAACGATATAAGATCATAGATGGTGCACTAAAAAGTTTGGAAACAAAGTAGTTGGTCTTGAAAAATTGAGATGGCGTTCTTATCAACAAGATATTAAAATTTATTATCGTTATTATTATCGTTATCGTTATTATATTTACTGTCGTTAGAAATCATTTCTCAGTACATCGATCAAGAGGTACCTAAAAGGAGGAACTACACCTTCAAGTCCATTGGCCAACCACGAGGCTTGGATTCAGTTACCGGCTGAGACAAGCATTTTCTATGTTTCGGTTCAAGGGTTCAACCTACCCGTACAAACGACACAACATCCCGCCCTCGAGAGGGCAACTATTTACCAAATTGGTATCTATAGATATATAACTACCAGCATTTTCAATGGCCCGTGTCCCAATTCTATACCAACTCCCGAGCACACAAACAACCTCTACAAAACATTGGCCACACCACGGGCGAACTACGAGTACGCGAATGTTTACGGTTTCATCCATTTCGGGAATTGTCCACACAAACAATATTACTTATAGGTACATGAATATTCATTGTTTGGTTTCAGATTAACAAAACTGAACGCTGAGCTATAATTCATTTTACGTGACCTAATCGGTCTAGAAATCTACTTGAATACTCTGGCACTGGCACTGGCATTGGTGACCACCTACTTACATTTGTCCAATTATGTAGGGTTGTCACTAAACATACTTAGTTAGAATCCTTCTATATAATAATAATATCTAGTTAGAAGAAGTTAGTTAGTTTCCTTCATTCGAACCACGATATGATAAAAAGGTAATGTAAAATGAGAATTTGCGAATAACAAACCAAAAACATACGTTTGCAAATAATAAAAAATTTAAACAAACCTTAATTTTGACATATAAATACTTCAAATATTTTCCACTCCCACATATGATCGTGGTAGGTAGGTATTGTGTCATTGTGCGGGAAATGGCGGGGTGTCTGGCCGTTTTAACCATATTTTGTGAATTATATTTGTGTCCTCGACTTGTCCTCGTGTCCACATTTTGTTGTGTAAGTCTTTTATTGTGTTGATAATATTATACATTTTATTTCCCTCTCTGTATTATACCGACGTTTCTGGGATGATTTCCAAATGTTCACGCTTCGCCGATTTGTCCTTCGTGACTGTATCTGATCATGTTAGTCGATTTTATACAGATCACAATTCTGTATTTTATGAATATATCGTTACATTTTCAAGAAACTTAAGCCATGAAATAAGTAAAGAATTTTACCGTGTAATGGGTTAGTAATAAAGACACATACATAAATATCGTATCAATTTATTGTCATAAAAATAATTTCTCCATATTTTAATCATGTTGACGAACGTGCTTGTATGGGTTAACCATGAAATGAAAAGCCATGGTGCAAGGAAAAACTCTGTACTAGAAGTCACAAAATAACATTATTCTAGGCAATAGAGAGAGAGAGAGAGAGATTAAGATAAAGGCCCACCCCTTTCTCCGGTTGCCACACTGCCGCCACACCACGTAAGCTAAACTACCCACCACTCTTGCCCGCTCCTTGTGTACCCTCCGGTCCTGAAAAGCAGCTGTCCTGGTCCAAATGGTATCGCTGGGGCCCAGTCTGACACCGCCCCCCCCTCCTACGCCACCAATCCAATAACTACAAATCCAGTAACTACAAATAAAAAAATATCCATTCACAATAAATAAGGCATCAAAAAATATATGCGTCTGTATGTAAATACTGTTTTTCATTTTTTTTTCAAAATAAGGGGTGATTCATAAGGGTTGAACATTGGGGGTGTAAATTTTTTGTGTTGAACACAAACAAAATAAGTTATTTCAACATAATTAATCCAGAAAAAAGCCTTTTTAAAAGTCAGAAAAAAAAATTATAGTATCATATTTTATAAAGAGGGTTCTTTAAAAGGGGTGAAAAACAGGGTTAAAAAAATCATAAATATAGTATTGAAGCAAAAAGCAACTTTTAATTATCCCGTACAAGTTTTTTTCTACTCATTAAATGCTTATACTTATAATTTTATTAAAATTTTGCAAAAAGAGGTAGTTTTTACCCCTTAGAGTAATTTTCACATGTCGAAATAGGGTAGATTTTGAAGATAAGGGTAAGATAAGCTTAATTCCAAAATTTCATATAAATTGATGCAGGTTCAAAAAATTCGGAGGTGATATCACATTTCTACCTTTGTAGCTTGGACTAGATAACATTGACAAAATATGTTTCTCCTTGAATGTAGTTTGCATAGAAATAAAAGTAGAGGTCAATGGTAGTTTGTCACATACACTTAACATAATATTACCAGGATAGTGAATCATACAATCCATGTTTAGATTGTGAAATAAATAATATCTAATGTTATATGTTAACTATTATTTCTGGTAGAATAGAAAAAATAATTCCGCAAGGCTTCCTTCACCCTTGTCTGTTCCCAATACAATAAAATTCTAAGAATTTAACTACTCACATTACCATACATCTTTCTAAGGATGCTCTGTTCCTGTAGAACTTACAAACTACGGGAGCAAACTACTAACCTAAGTAATATAAGAATTGTGCAAGCGATCTTATTTTTAAATAGTATTTGCAGATAATCTTGCAGATAATCTTTAACCTCTGATTTGTGAATATAATCACTTATATATAACCCAGAGTGGGCATTTATTGATTCATGTACCTGATATGTTTTTAATTTTATGTGTCACATACTTGTACTAGTAGTACCTATTCGTCTAGCAGTCATAATTCGTTTCGTAATCTATAATATAAAAATGAATCGCTAAATGTGTTGGTAAGCGCATAACTTCCGAACGACGGGACCGATTTGTCTAATTCTTTTTTTGTTGTGTTAGTTATTATCAGGAGAAGGTTCTTACGAAAAGAAAAACCGGGAAAGTTGCAGGTAAAGTGGGAAAAGTAATACTTTATTATTTCTCATACTGAACGGGTGGAACGAAGTTAGCCGGATCAGCTAGTATAATATAAATGTAAGTAATACGTACGGAACGTACATTGTTATATTGTATGGAAGGAACATAAACTAGTAAATAGATCCCCGGTCGTTCAAAATTTTCATTCAATCCACTATAACTTAAGATATTTATTACTGGTTGATTGCCAATTTTGAGGCTAGAATCTTGAGTCCAAATACAACAAGAAAATTGCGAGCACTGTCAACAGACTCAGTCTATGTGCACAATTTTTCATAACTAAACATTGAAATTTCTTTGTAAAATCGAAGCATGTGGTTTTGTTTCTAAATAGTTATTAATAAAGATTCGAATTGTTGTTCTCCCAATGTAATAGAATTTCAGGCACCATTAATCTTGACTTATGGGATTTATAATGATTGTGTAACCTCAGCGATATTGCATATCAGCACAAAGGTGCGCGCGCTCGCCATTTCTACTGCACGTAACCACGCTGTCTGTACGTAACCACGATGGTCGCCGTTGAGTTTAGTACAAACGCTCCTGTGTACTGTTCGGTAATTTTTTGTTATTTTTTTTTTTACTATTAATTACTACTATGTAATAAGACGATGGAACTGGTGAATTTATCGAAGACAAAAAGTAAGCGTCGCCTGACGGTCTCAAAAGTGGTGACGATGTGTTGGCAGCCCGAGGCTAGCAATTTAAAACTCTCGCTCTAGCTTACACTTGTGTATGTTTACTAATTACACTTCCCTCCTCATTGAGACGCGCTAATTTCAAATAAATAGATTTATTTTTTCAAAAATAAACAGACAAGTGAATTTAAATCTAAATTTAAGCGATTAAATGCGTGTAAATAATTATACAATTTATTAACGAGTTGCTTGTTAATATTTAGTTTTTAGCTAAAGCAAAAATAAAGAAAATTAGAATATTCATTCTTTTCGGTTTCGGAAGGAGTTTATTATTTTGATACGTTTGAAAAGACGATTATCCGTGTTCTTGTTGTAAAAAAACGCTATAAATTTTCTTCGCCGCGACTTATTTTTTATTGTAGATTCTAATTTAATTAATTTTTAAATCTTTTTTGACATTCCTGTTTTTTCAGTATACAACTTTAGTAAATGTTTAAATTCGGTTATCACGTCAAAAAATGAAAAAAAGTAAGTATCTTCGCACCCACATCCCCGAAGGGGCATGCAGAGGCACACATGTAATAGCAGATTCTGTGATATCGTATGGAATATCAAGCTATGGTAGAACATGCAAATCTTATTTTGATGCAACATTAAAGTTGCAAATCCAAACAAAACAAAAAACAACACAAAACAAGTTGTAACTAAGAAAACACTAGTTGATTGCACCACAAATTACATGGATTTGTTTTACAGATGTAATGTCTCACCAGTGTCGCTAAAAACAAACTTTTATGTACTGTAAGAAAATTTCTATAATGAGGAGATCCAGAAAGAAATAGAACACCCTGTACTAACTCGTCAAATAACTAAACGTAAACTGGTTATACCTCGCGCTCAAAACATCTACGGAAAGCTTAATAAATAATATGAATCCCCTCATTAAAATATCCATATTAAGTACAAATTAAAAAATATTTTTAAGTGAATTTCCAAACAACTACACACAAACTCTTAGTAGTTTAAGTAGTGCAACAAATCTTGCTCGTGATACAAAATGGATCTTTAGAACGGTCAGAAAAAGTATCAGAAAAGTCTTCATTAACATGGACCATGCTAGTGGTAGAAATATCATCGGTTCGGAATCGTGGCCACATACTGCGAAGATCTGGCTAAAGAAATGGGAGATCAAAACCTCTCCAAGCATGTTCGTCTTCCAAATACTCTGCGACCTTGTACTAGCCTTTACATAATTTAACTTTTATACATTTTTAAACTTATATATAAGTAGATATCTAATAACACTGGGCAGCTGAGTGTAGAAACATGTACATTGACTCAAAAATGGTTTTATAACTTTATGGAGACGAGTTTTGTATACTGTTAGGTTATTTTTATTTCTCGTGTTTACATCGTGAACGTTTTGTTGTAAACATACACATTTTTAAACATACATTAGTTTCTCATAAATGTATCGAGAACTCAAGGTTAAAATATTTATTTCTTTGAACTTGTTTCGGAGTGAATCCCTTACATTAAAATTATATAATAGCTAATAGCTCTTTTTTTAATACAAGTATAGTAATTATATGAAATCTGCAGAAATTCCAAAGAAGAATTCCATATCACGTTAGACTATGAAAATAGCTACATATTAACAATAAAAAAAAAACTATTCGAGCCGTTTTAACATCTGTTAATTTATTATTTTTTTTAACTGCAAGCGCTGCTGAACTAAGCCTATTTGCCAGTTTCTCAATATGAGGGCCCCATTGGAACTTAAAATCAATTGTTACACCTAAAGAGATATTCAATTCAACCATACCCAGCTTAGATCCATTTAGTTATACATTTTTATCTACTAGCCTGATATTGGGCATTTAAAATCTAACACACTCCCTTTATTACCATTTGAAAGAAGAGTGTTAATTGTGAACTGTGCGTGCGTGTGTGCGAGTTCTCCAAGGTCTCAAATATATTTTTCTAATAAATCCGATCTCATCAATGGCTGAGCAACTTTTAGTAAATTTAAATAGTTTATTATGTAATAACTTTAATGTAAATAAATTGTTAAATATTAATTTTTCAAATATTTTACTAAGTGTAGGCAAAACTGAAATAAGTCGAAAATTCTTAGGGTCAGAAGTGTCATCCGATTTAAATAAAGGCTTTGTTTCATTAGATCAGGAAATACAGCATTCGATATGAAGCGGTTAAATATAATTGCCAGATGTGGTGCAATATCATAAATTATTGATGCAACCGTTTCAACAGAATGTCGCCACAAGTGAGACGTTTTCTTTGTTTGAAGTGAATTAAAACTACGTTTTTCGTATCTACAGAGGTAAACACATTCGGTTACAGATTCCTTCGATATTGATTCCTAAATAATAAAAGATAATAAAAGCTTTGGTTATTGGTTTGGTAGAATATTGTTTAAGAATTTTTATACCCTTTTGCTATTTTCACATCATCCTTAACACTACATTCAACTCTATTTAATTCGAACTTGGTTTCCGTATTTATAATATTCCACGTGGCCTTGATGCTGTTATCAGATCTTTTGATAATATTTTTCAAATATACAGACTTAGCAGTAGAAAATACTTTTCAACTAAATTTACTCTTAAGTTTTAAGAATCCTCTTGTCTTTAAGTAATGAATTTGATTACGATTGTATGATTGTTCACAATATAAATCTAATAACCGTTATTAATATGCCGTTTGTTGGCCACTTACTGAAAAACGCCCGTTTTTTTAATTTTTTTTCTATTTATATATAATAATATAATAACTTTACTATGCTCGGTCTCAAGTAATTTAAGTAACGAATTAAATAATTTATTGCGATCATCATTATAAGGCAGATTTGGCAGTTTTTCTAATAAATTTGGTAGTTTAAATCCCGAAAGTGTTCTAATCGACTAGAATTGATTGGATTATAAACAATATATTTATTTTGAATTTCATTTATAACTGAACAGCTAACTGGTGATATATTTGTAAAAATGTTATCTAAGCAAGTAGCACTAGCACCCGTTAATCCAAGAATAAAATCTACTACTAATAATAATAATAATAATAAGAGCCGCCACGGGTGATAGTTTTGCTAAAGCTGACATTTATTGATGATATTTTAACCAGTGTGTAGTAAGACACACGGGATCAATAGGTATCATATAATATATATATATATATATATATATAATGTAATTCTGTATATTCTCGAGTTGGCAAATATGATTAATTGGAATATTGCAAGAAGTTTGTTTTTTTTGTCTCCACACTTAATTTAAACTAATTAAAATCAATTTAAGGGGATTCTGTGGTCTAGCGGTTCAGTTGTTGGACTTGACCGCCTGAGGTCCCGGGTTCGAATCCAGGGTCGGGCAACAAAAAGAAAATTAGGTTTTTTTCCAATTTTCTAATATGAAATACGTTGCTCGGGATTAGATATGTGCCCTGTTGGCGATAGGCTTGCCACCTGTCACATTGTGGGACTTAGTGTCTTTGGCTAGTCGTGGGTGCCCTGGTTGTGCCTCTGCCTACCTCTTCGGGGATTATGGATTATGGACGTGAAGATATTTTTTTAATTAGAATATTTGGAATAACATCCAAAGTTTTGATTAAAATACTACTATACTGCTCAATAGAAGCAGTTAAGTTAGCCAACGAGATGACTGGACTAAAAATAAAATACTTAATATATCTAGCATATTTTTTATTTGTCTTTTCAAGATAAAAGTTATCATCGGACTGCGAGTGCTTAATTTTTATGAAAACATTAATCAGTAAGCTACATGTTTTATATTAAGAATATATTAATAAGAACGCCATCTTCATTTCTCAAAATCAACTACTTTGTTTCCATTTAGTGCGCCATCTGTGATCTTTTATCGTTATCATCCATATATTTGTTTGTGTGTGTCAAATGCATGTTGTTTATGAGCATTATTATTGGAAAATATTAGCGTTCTGCACTTCTCCTATACATAAACTATAAGTGTGCTAAATTTTATGCTCCTCCGTCTGCGCAATTTTCGTAAAAAGGGGTCACGTATTTTTATATATCTAAGCACAGAATTTATGAGATCCTAGCGTTACTG
This sequence comes from Calephelis nemesis, assembly GCA_002245505.1. NCBI lineage: Eukaryota > Metazoa > Arthropoda > Insecta > Lepidoptera > Riodinidae > Calephelis > Calephelis nemesis. Next base: position 23,265 of record NJDD01001812.1, on the reverse strand, counting down.
TTACATATTGTGTACTGAAGCAATAAACACGTGTGGATCAAGGGCGGATCCAAGGGGGGGGTCATGGGGGTCATGACCCCCCCACCTGGCAAGGGTCTATATAGGTCGAATAGTATATTGGACCGAGAATAGTTTCATGTACATTTTTTTAAATCTCATTGAAATAGATATTCAAACATCAAAATAGATTAATCAACATATGTTAGGTATATAGCTTGAATTTTATAACAGTTGTTATAAAATTTGTAATTAGTTATTTAACATTTTAGGATTTTTTGATGAACAAACAGCAATACTTTAAATACCTACAAAAATTTACAATATTATTTCTTTTGTATCGCACCTAGTCAAAACTATTGTAAATTTATTGTAAAAAATTGATCTGACTTGTCTGTCTGTTACTATTCCACAGCTAAACTGTTTGACAAATTTCTATGAAATTTTGCAAGCAAATAGGTAACGACCCGAAGTCAAACAAGCAAATTTTTTGCAAAAAAAGTAATCCACTACAATAGCACTAAAATAGGGCTTGAATTTTTTTTAATGCTAGTAAAAAATGCTATTTCGGTTTTTATTTATAACTCAGAAACTACCTATTTAAAATTAAAATTCAATAATACGCAGCTTAAATTGTTACAAAAATATCTATTTATAAAAACATTGAATATTATTTTCAAAATTTGAATAAACTAAGTATGCTATCATCCATAAACCTCAAAGGTATTTTGCTAAGTAAACAAAATATACAAAACTAGCCAACCCGACGAACTTTTGTATCGCTTCACCTTAACAGCTATTAACTGTTTGAATGGATTAAATCATTGTTTTTTTTTTTTCATTTTCCTTGCTATTTTCCCGGTTTCTCTTTTCATAAGAACTTTCTCATGTCAATTAGCAACACAACAAAAAGCAGCGTCAGCAATATTGTGCCATCCGTTCAGGTGTGTTGCGGTGACCACTCGAAATGCGATGACCATAAAAATGAATCCCCATTTTTATGTGTATAGATTTGTGGCTAATGTTTTTATTTCTGATCTTAATCTGTATTTTTGAAACTTTTGGCTTGTAAAAGCCCTTTTTTTAATTAAATTAAAGTATTAGATATAAATGCAAAAGATGTCTGTCTGTTACTTTTTCACAGCAAAGCTGCTGGACCAATTATTATGATTTTTTGCATGCAAACAGACAGCGACCGGAATTCAAACAAGCTAATTTATTGCAAAAAAAAAATCTGCAGAAGCACTACCATAGGGGACGAAATTTCGCTTAGTGGTAGCAAAAAATGTTATTTCGATTTTTGTTTATAACTCAGATTAAACTACCTATTTAAAATTAAAGTTCAATAAATCGCAGCTTAAAATGTAACAAAAATATATATTATGTACTAGCGGCCCGCCCCAGCTTCGCACGGTTATGAAATATACATAGAAACCTTCCTCTTCAATCACTTTATCTATTAAAATAAACTGAATCAAGATCCGTTGCGTAGTTTTAAAGATTTAAGCATGCAAAGGCACAGAGAAAGCGACTTTGTTTTATGCTACGAGTATGTAGTCTATAATATTATTTTCAAAATTTGGATAACATATGCTATCATTATTATTTTATTTTGAATATTCATTAAAACATCAAGTGCTTCAAAGAGTGCAAACTATTAAAGACCTGGGGGTTATCTTTGATTCTAAATTATTATTCAATGAGCATATAAAGAATATTGTTTCTTCAGCATATAAATCACTTGGATTTATCATGAGATGCTCCAAGGAATTCGAAAATGCGAAAACTATAAAGATTCTTTACAGTACATATGTAAGAAGTAAGTTGGAATATGCATCTCAAGTATGGAATCCAATATTCAATAAATATGTTCTTGAAATTGAAAAGATTCAAAAAAAGTTCTTAAGATACTTAAATTTCAAACTTAAAATTGAAATAAAGGATTACTATATGTCATGTAAAAAACATCATTTTCTTCCTTTAAAAGTTCGTCGAGAAGTGTCAGATGTAATCTTTTTACTAAAGCTAACTGTAAACTCAGTGGATTGTCCGCACCTTCTTAGTAAGTTAAACTTTCACATTCCTTCTAAATCGCGGCGACATATTCGTACCTTTAACCTGGATGTGGCAGGTGCAGTGTATAGGCAAAACTCCTTACTTTGGCGAGCATGTAATACCTTTAAAAGACTAGGACAAGATTTTAATTTGGACATATTTAATACTAAACCTCAGGTGGTCAGAAAGTTGTTGGGTGCAGATTTTTTTGGTAATAATGAGTAATATAATTAACTATATTTATGTTGTAATTATTTAATTTTATAAATGCATACTTATTACCTTGTTGGCTTAACATGTTGTAAATAAGTGCAAATCTCGTTTATTGTTAGTTAAAGTGTCTTTTATAAGTGGAAATTTGTTATTGGCTAAAAACCTCTATTGTTAAGTGTAATATTAATTGATATATAGCTGTTAATTTCCCTAAGAATGAATAAATAAATAAATAAATAAAATAAATAAATTAATAAACATCAAAGGAATTCTTCGCCGCAGAAGACATTGTTGTCTTCCTAGTTCAAAAATATACAGAACCAGCCCACCCGATGAACTTTGTATTGCTTAATCTTGACAGCTACTAGAAGAAGCATTGTTTTTCCCAGTTTCCTTGCTATTTTCTTGGTTTTTCTTTCATAAGAACACAATCAAAAAAATAAATATTGGTCAATCCGTTCCAGTATGATGCGATGACCACCCGAAATGGGGATTCATTTTTATATATTTTTATATTATATTCGTAACTACATTTTTATTTCTGATCTTGGTCTGTATCTACGAAATTTTTGGCTTCTAAAAGCCTGTTTTAACTATAAGTTAAATATGTAAAAAATAGATAACGCAAAGAAAAAATTTGGTGTTTTGCAAATTTGGTGTATATTTCTATGTTGATGGTTGCTTATATCTACTTTATTTATTTTAGTCTATATTATTCATATTAAAACCCACAAAATAAAAATAACATCTATGATACAACTAGCGTTTGTGGCACTTACCTGAGAGATCAAAAATTTCCTTTTTTTAAGATATCAAGACCTTAAAAATCCGTAATATAGAGAAACGTTTGTACGTAAAATGTCCTCTTAGATATACATATATGTCTTAATTTTATTTATTTAAACAGATACACCACTGGCTTATCACTAGACATTGTTAATTACACCACATATCAGTTTTGTTCAAGATGATTTGCCTTTAAAGTTATATACAACATTCACCATAATAATGCAGCTACAATGAGAGATTCGTTAATTTAACTAGACCAATATTATTAATAATGAGTTTACAAGCAATACGCTTACAATAAAAGTCGTTATATACTTTTGCATTAGCCTATTTAATGGGGCTCGTTTGCCTAAATTTGTTCAATTAGTTTATGAAGTGTTTTAATATCGCTAAGTCGACGTCTTCTTTCGAGAGACTCTAAATTGAAATGGAATAGCCTAGTATTATAGTTAGCACGATAAGGACATGTTTGGGTAGGCAGAAAATATAGATTGCCAAGTGAAAGAAGTTCGCCGGGTCGGCTAGTAGTGGTCAAATAGGTATGTTGTAAGACGTCACATTAGACTTGGAGCTTGCTTTGACTAAACTTCGAGTATGTGACCCCCCCTTGACACGAAGACTGAATCCGCACTTGCCCGGGGAAAGGTTTAGATTCCACGACCAAATCGCTCGGGTATTAATCCGAGGGTGGTTTCAAGACCCTGTCTCAGATCGGCGTGCTAGTATGAAAAGTGTAATGAATTTGAAATAAGTCAGGCAGGTCTGCCAGGTTCGTGAGATTTGGCAACTGATTCTCTCTGCGAACCTCGTAACGGACTTGGCGTGAATTATGTAAGTTTGAATGTTTAAGTTGAAATTTAGACAGTAATTATTTACAGTACACAGTAGTAATTTAGAGTAACAATAAGATGTAGGTAAACTAGATACAAGCCGTTTTAGTAAGAAGCACTTTAGACTGTCCTTTATGTGTAGCTTGGCACGAAAACTGTTGTTTATTTTTATCTGGAGGTATGAGAAATTAAATTATAGTCGCCTTTTAAACTTTCAAGTTTATATTGTAGTTAAGTGCTAATTTAATACAAAGTACATTAGTGTGTATCAGCGTTATAGCTAAACCCCTAACCCTAAGGTCTAGCCAAACATGCGAAACCCTTGAGGGTAGTGGGGGGTTCGAGCGTTTTGTCAACCCACAGTCTATTAGTGTTAGGTATTTATCTTTCTAGAATTATGTCTATTACTATAATGTCGGAGAACGCCCCTGTGTCCACAACGCTGGTGTTTCCTGTTACAGATAACATATCTGAAGATGAATGTTTTTACGATAACATTATATTGATCTGCCTCATTGATCGGACTGCCTCAGCAGACTTTGGATTTTCGAAGACGTTTCTCAAATTTAATAACTACTAATAAATGTTGCAGATGTTCGCAATTATCACACTATCTGTTAGCTCGGCCTACCCACAACTCCTTGAAGAAGTTGAAGATACAGAAGATACTCATAGCAAACTAGATTTTCTTCGAATTTTTGATAGATTTTCGCGAACTAAAGAAAATCAGCCCCAGCACTCGTCGCGACGCGGGATCACTTCGCGCAACGACAAACTTCGGGATATTTATAGACAGTTGAAAAAGGCTAAAGATTTTAAAAATATAAAGGCAATACTGCGACAAGAGCAGCCCGTAGAAGCTGATTATGGGGAAGATGTTATTGTGTCAAAAGACGAAATGGGCAAAATAATAGAAACCGAACTTCAAAATGCATTAAATCAGAAATCCCCGACTTTTATAGGTAGACCGTTTGTTCAAAAGTCGGGGAGAAATGATTTTTTGGTACTAGGTCCGGGGCAATCAGATCCCTTTGTGACAGTAGTACCAAATGATATTTACTACGCCAAAGAAAACGACTGTGTGAACTGGCTTGAAGACTGCAACGCCCAAGGAATTAGGGCAAGATTATTGCAAAGAGTAATTTCACCGTAACACGCTACATTTTATTAATTATTAAATTATTGAAAACTCCAGGCCGTATTTTTCCGACCTGTTCAAACGGCGCACAGTTTCATGCTGTGTTGCCAACGTTTTGTTTTTGTGACCTTGTACATTGGGCAAAAAAAGGCGTGTTTCTAAGGAATGTGTTGAAGGGAGGGCCGTGTAACGGTTAAATAATAAAAAAAACTATAAATCCTTCGTAATTATGAAGCATGTAAGTCATCTCGATAACGTTACATTTCAATAAAAAAATCCGTATCTTATGGTACCTATTATACCAGAAAAAACTTTTTTTTTGTCAGGGGTGAAGTTCTATCTACATACAAATGGTACGAATTTCGTATTACCTTACTTAATCTAATTAACCCTTCTTTGCAATTATTTGTTACGGATTTTGTTACCGTTTACTTTTTTAAACATTGAGGTGGGTTCCAATTTGCAGTTTTGCAATTAATTGTGCATTCAATTAATGATACTAATCTATTAAAAGTAGAAATAATTCAGGTAGATAATCGACACGTCTAATATTTTCAAAAAGAAATAAGCTAATCGTGTAGATAGTCGTAGTAGTTGCTTCGGCTACTGGATTCCAGCCGGAGGTTGTCAATTTCATAATTGTTGAGTCTGAAAGCCGTAGAGCACGGCTGTAGCATTGGCCAAACTGGTTTCTCCTGTCCTCATTGCGATTGTTGATTTTTTTTCATATGAATCTCCTTCTGATATTTACTAAAACAACTGTAAAATTACTCGACCAATCACACAATAGTCTTAGTGCAAAACCGCAAAAACAACGGTTAAATTTTTTTTGTCACGTAATCTTGATGCGTAAAAGTTAAGCATTATTAAGTAATGTTTGTTGGCAGCTACTTCATACATAATACGTTAAAGTAACTTTTCATAGTTAGTCATGTGCACGAAAAAATTTTCCGGATTTTAAAAGTTGACCAGGGACATGAGCTGCTACTATTAGGTACCTATGTAGGTACTATGAGGTAGGTAGGTACTTGGTAAAGATTCGTACAGTAGTTTTTGTATATGACGTATTGACATACAGGGTAACTTTGAAAGGACCGGCCAAATTTAAATTTAATTATTGGAATATTTACTTTTATAAACATTATTTTTAAACAGTCCGCAAAAATGCTTTACTTGTTGTGGTTCGCTACGTCGTACTTAGTACGAGTATGACGTCAGCAGCCTGCGAATGAGTTGGCGGTTGGTGGGAACCAGTATTAAGCTTTGTTTACTTTATACTTCATTTTTCGTTTATATATTTTTTAATTTTTAGTTTTTATTTAATCGAAAGTGTTATCGTTTCCAACCGTTTCTCAAAATTTAGATGGTGCTTTAAATGTAACCCTGTATAAACAAACCCGGAACTTCTAGAAGTAAAGTGCGACGCCGGACCGCTACACCAGTGGAGACTTACTCTGTACACTGACAGACAGAGGCTGTACATGGGCTGTACTCATACTCCTTAGTAATGTAACTTAAGATATATTTAATGCACATGGATCTATACAAATTTATTGACTACATAATACCAACATAACAATAGTTAATAATTTAATCATGGGCTATAATATATAAGTAAATTAGTTAAATCTTTATCGTCTATGTATTTAGGCTGCAAAGCTTGGGTTCAATGTATCGCCTTAGTGTGATGTTAATATTACCGTCAAGTAGGGCTGCGGTACCGCCTCGTTGGTCGAGTAGCTAGCGTATACGCTTAATTATTAAGTACTTTTAATTATTTTTAAGTTATTAGTTACTTATACTTAGTCAGCCAGAAGAGCCAATCGCCGCACTACCCCGTTCCATGATTACTATGAAATATTGCTCTCTAAAGTAAACGTCTTAAGCGACAAATCACTGTTTTTGACACTATAAAAGTAATTTGAAAAAAACTAACCCAGGTTGTGCCTCTGCCTACCTCTTCGGGGATATGGGCGTGAAGATACTTTTACTTTTTTTTCTTTTTGAAAAAAAACTAAAAAAAACTGAAACACTTACCTTTTAGGTATAGTACTTATCTATGTTTATGTTAAATCTGGTGTCGATATTTTCATTATTGAAGTAGACAGTTGGGTTTTGCTTTCAAAAAAGGGTTAACTTTTTGATTTTTTTCTATAGAATCGTGTTTTGGAAACACTAGTCTTATAAAGTCATATTATTGTTAATATTGTGTATTTTTGTCACCAAGATCCATGATTGCTTTGTATGAAATATACTGCTGACGTATTTTAGCATACATGGACCCTTAACGACATGCGCTAACCGCGAGGCTTGAGTGTGATTCCCAACGGGATCAGGCATTTGTCTGATGAACATTTAGATCTAGAGCATTTAGTCTGGGTGTTTTTTAAATTTATTCTGGTATCTATTTAAGTATTTCATATATTCTAATCGTTGATTAACACCCATATCACAAGCACACAATTTGCTTACTTTATATATAAAGATTAAGTTTTAATCATTTTTACTAAATATTATTGTACTTACTCCCAGTTTACCAATACTTTTGTGATAGTTTAATTTTCGGAAATTTCGATCTCCGCTCATCGGGAAAAATATAAAATGAGTTGCTACCTACCTAGTCGTATTTGTCACTTGCCACACACAGTAGTACCCCATACATCCTCTTTATCTTCAGTACCTACCGGGGACGGATTTGTGGTCCGGACCTTTCCAATGACGTCGTAAGGCGGTAGTATTTCAATTTTCAATACTGTTCATTTTAAGTCACAGCGCGACTACTGTGCATTCAGTGAAGTTGGATTTTGCCGGCGACACTTTTAATTAATGACCGTCTCGTTGGTTAAGTGGTTAGCGTAGCATCGCCTCACCGACGAACTGCAAGGTTTCGAGTTCAATTCCCGACTTTGGCAGACATTTGTATGATACATTCTCGTAAAATAAAAATCGTATCTATCGTTGACTAACACCCATATAAAGCGTATAAGTAGCTTTCTTTGTAGTTAATTAAATGTACAATTTATGTAAGTTTCCAGAGACAATATTTTAAAAAATATATTGTTATAAGGTGACTCTTAATCGATGGGGTGTCAAAGGTCAAAAATGAAATAACGGTTAAATACATATCTTTGTATTTATTGTTAGTCGATCTGTTTTCTCTTAGCAGCAATATACAATAAGGTATACAATAACAATAGGCAGGTTCGTACAAATAGAAGTAGTTATATAGAGGTTTGATCATTTATAACATTATTATATTGTATAGTAACATTATTCCTTTAGATAAACTAATAATAAAAGTACAGGTACATTATTTTCTTGCAAATCTCGAAATACATGTAAATAAACATATTTGTATACCAAGGGGATAGAACAGATTATGGGCGACCATTCTCTTGTGGAACCCTCATGCAGCTACTTTTGTTGTATTTTAGAAATGAAGAGTTTAACATTAAGAAGAGTAAATTTTACTTAAGTTTTTTTTATAAATAACGTGAAATAAATAAACGGAAAATGGTTAAACAAGTATCATATGAATGTAGCAAGTATGTGGATCTGTAGAGTCTAATATTAATATATTTTGATTCGAATAAAATACACATTTAAATTTTGAAAAAGATAAGATTTTAAACTTAAATCGTCGCGTATTATTAACATTTTTAATTATTTAAAATAAAAGGAGATCGTGAGTATCCCGTATAAATAATTAAAAATGTTTGAAAAATATGTTTATTTACACATAAATGAATTAAATTTTATTCTTGTACTAACCTAAAATTTGATCTTACCTTTAATTGTACCTGTACTTTTTAAGTAATATATTTTATAATTAAATCACTGGATATTAAGAAAATAAATGCGACTGAGAATGTTGTTTTCTAAAAATAATGTACAAAATCATAACAAATGTATCGAATCATTTTACATCTAGGTACTTATGTTATACTTGTAGTCGAGTGAAGGAAGTTTGTGAACTTCCTTCATATGGCAGTGTTACAAACTAAAAAGAACTTAAGCATTTTGGCACTCGTTTAAATTGTTACAAGCCGATCGATGTGGTCGAAAATATTAGTAGAAATAATGTCGGTAAGCAACATGTCATATATTATATTGAAATTGTCGAAATTCCTATGGCACAAAGTCGTTCGATTGTGTAGAGAAATAGACTTGCCGCTAGCACGAGTCGCTTCTTTCGTGAAATATATGTATATAAACTACTACCTAGCTAGTACAAAATTGGCAGATGCTTCCGCGAGTGTTGGGCCGCGGATTGTGAACCATTTCACTAAATGCTGCGTTCGTGTAGTTCAATATCGACACATATGTACGTGTGTTAATACAAATTGTGTAACTGTTAAACAAAACTGTGACTGTTAAACAAAACTGTTAAACAAAACAGGTGTGGAGAAATGTCTGAAGCTGATAAACTGAGAGTAGCAGATATCGGGTACCACTTTTATCAGTTTCAGCCTGTTTCATCTACTGCTACTGTTACGTAAGTAAACATCCAAACAGACATTGTATGAAGTTACTCAATTGATATATTCTAGGGTAATTGAAGTTGCATTTTTAAAGTCATCTCAGTGTTATACAGACAAACAAAATATAATAAGATGTGACGTAGTTATTAGATACTAAAAACTGTGCTCAGTAGATTTCACAGGTTATGGTTGTCAACTTAAGAACATAGTGACACTTAAAATGAAAAAAATATATCTTGAGAAACTGTGTCATACCGTGTTAACTGTATTAACGGGCGAATAATATTTCGGCGAGAGTTTAGAACTGATACAGCCTGTAACATAAACCTTTACAGTTCCTTACATAATATAATTAGTAAGTGAAAGACGGATTTGCGCGATTCGAGCTAGGGCTTGGAACACACAAAGTAGAACTCCAATATACGTATAATATATTTAGCGTACAAGTTAACATCTAGATACTCTAAGCTAGCAGTATTGTCCTGTTCAGTGAAGATATACTTATCCTAAACGACGGAACATCCCAATAAAATCTCTAATAAAAATTTTAACAAATTTCAATTTTAAATTGTCATCGTTGAAAACAGTTCGAGTCCATTCAAACAATATTATATTATATCTACTTAAACTATATATTTAGCAATTGACATTTGTGTTCGGAACTTCAATTTTGTTTAGAGAGATTACAGTTGCTTGTCCCTTCGTTGAATTGACTCATTCGAGCGAATTACTTATTTTCATAGTAGGTACCTGGAACAGAACCAACCGAAACATTTAGGTACTACCGCTATGTTCAATTTGAAAATCAGAAGCAACTAAAGTTGTGTGTTGCCTAGCTCGCTAGTTGTTTACATGTACTTAAGTTTTTCTTTTTTTTTATAATAATGGAAGGCAAACAAGGAGACGGATATCCTGATGGTGAAAAATTACCGTCGCCTAGATACACCAAAAGTGGTAATGTTGCGTTGCCAACCTGAGGCCGGGATGTTAGGCCTTGAGCAAAAGTAAGTTTACCGGCTACCTTACCCTCCGAACCGGAACACGTTAACATTGACGCTATGGCGGCAGGAATAGGTAAGGCGGTGGTCCCAATCCGGGCGAACACACAAAAATCACTTGTCAAATGAAAATGTACCTTATTCCAAAATTCGATGATGGAAAATAAAAATTGTTAAGATTACCAATAGCCTACGCGTTGGTTTAGTTTCGTATGTACTATAATAAAACGTAAATGCCGTAATAATGTAATGCCATTGTCGGGTTCCCGTTCAATAAGATAAACAAATGTACCTACTCAATACAACATAACCCAACACGTCTGGATGTACACCAGTCACACCAGTTGGTATTTATTTATAGCATCTATTGGTTCGTCGGGAGTACCGCTTGCAGAAAAGACATTGTAAACATAAATTTGAAAAAATTATCTCACAGCCACCATATTAGTATTTTATAGTTATTTATGTATAAGTGAATGTAACAGTAATGTATAGTACTTTCAGTTACCTTTAACATTAGGAATATGCTATTTTTTGATCTTCACTCGCTCGCGGTCACTGGTCAGCTGAAATAAACATCATACTTTAACAAAGAGAAATAACAACTGTTATAGATATAACTACTGGACGTTGCGTATTTTATATATAGATATTCGTTTACATATATGAAATTGTTTTATTTACAGTTAGTTAATAAAATAAAAATGTTTAGGCTTATAGTGGTATTTCTACGGAAATTATATATTCAGAAATGTAATGTTAGCGTGATATGTGCGATTTTGTTTTATTTGTACTAGTGGTCGCCTGTTTGTCGAAATTCGACCATAATAAAATTTAAAATCTTGTTGATAAACGACACAATATGTTATACATACCTTTGATTACAAGTGGTAGCTTTGATATACATTACATAAATACGTATATAAGAAGCTAATATAGGACGGCACCATTGAAATATATAATCCATAAAATGTAGGTCGACTGCTCAAATTAAAGTGATATCTAGGAGGTGGAGATTCGAATACTTCGATTTCTTCAAAGAAGGGATAGACATCTGGGAACATGGAACTGGGTAGGTATCCAGAGCAGCATGCGGTAAAACGATATCATTAGTATTTAGTACGTATACATAGGTACTTCATTAATGTAATTGTTCACAGGAATAAGTACTAAGACTAACACAACTGTATATAAATTAAGGAATAATATAGATATTTGTTATGCTTATGTATGTAAAAATGAACAATGGCAATAGCCCCTGACATTCACAATAACTATCTTCAGTAATGCAAATTATATTTCAAAACTATTCTATTTCCACTACTTATTTTAGCGTAGTTACTGCAGAAAGTGTAAAAACCACAAATAATGTATTTCGAAGGAATTACGCGAACAATTATAAAACGGAGCCAGACATGTTTAGTGTCCCCCTCGCCGCAGAGGTCGTATTGGTTCGACCGTGTCCCTGCTTGGAGCTGCACATCGGCTCATATAGGTATGTTGCACATGCAATGATTTAAATAGTTCGAAAGTATGTCCACATTTGGAGCCAAGTTAAGAAGGGCTTGTGTTTAGAAGTAGTAAGGATGGTACTCACTCTCTGCAGCGCTGCGTGTTCCTGCCCGCGACCGCCACCTTGCCGAGGTTGATGTTGGGGTCGTCGTTAATCTCCACCTGCTCTATGCAGCCCACCAGGCCGGGGTAGTTGTACTCGGTGTTCATGTACTCCGGTATACCACCTACATCATTACATTGTTCATGTTTCACACATTATTCTTTTTGTTTAACTCCAAAACAAGTTATTGGGTAGCAAAGTGGGAGTTACTAATTTGTTTAAGTAACAACCCTATGCCTACAGAAAAGTATTATTGCCATCAAAACAAAGATAAATATCCCGACCTAGAAGCACAAACACTAACCGTTTCACCACCCGTGAGTCTCGTTCTAGCACTAACGTTAAAGTTGACTCCATTGTAATGTTTGTACTAGAATTGGTCATTAAGTATCAATTTTCGTTAAAGTTTATTAGGAAACAATAAAGTGGCCAAGTCAGAATGGGACTCGCCCAGAAAAGGTTTCGTGGTAGCAAATATAAATAAGGAATATGTATACGTATACTTATTTAACTTATCAAGTAACATCTGACTGGATGTCCTCCCCAAAATAAGATTAGGAAAGAAGTACCTTCACGCCCATATCCCCGAAAGAATAGGCAGAGGCACAACTCAGGTACCCACGACCAGCCGAAGACACTAAGTCCCACAATGTGATAGGTGGCAAGTCTATCGCCAACCGGCCTTATATCCAATCCCGAGCAACATTTTTTTTATTAGGAAATTGGAAAGAACTCATTTTCTTTTTTGTTGCCCAACCCGGGATTTGGACCTCATGAAGTTAAGTCCAACACTTGGACCGCTAGACCACAAAGGTGTTAATTAGGAAAATTAAATTAAGTATAGATTCGGAGGTCACTCATCAACAACGTGGAGGCGATCGGGAGTGTGTCGAACAGGGTGGCGTACCTGATACTCAGAATTACCAAACGTTATTCGCTGAAGGTCATACAGGTCTACGCCCCGACTTCGACGCACTCTGACGACAAGGTGGAGGCGATATATGAGGACATATCGAGAGCCATCCTCCTCCCTCCTCCAAAACTTACTACATGGTGGTGATGGGCGGCTTCAACGCAAAGCTGGTTATGAGAGAGAGCGATGAGCTGAAAGTGGGGCAATTTGGTGTTGGCAGGCGTAATCCTAGGGGCTAACGGTTAACTGAATTTCTGGACAACGAAGGACTCTTTATGATGAATTCCTTCTTCAGAAAAAAGCCACATCGTGAATGGACCTGGATTAGCCCGGATGGGTCGATGAAAAACGAGATAGACTTCATTTTGTCTACCAGACGTCACATATTCAATTTCTCTTCACATAGTCAAATATTCAAATTCAATGTCTCTGTGATCAACAAGCTGAAAACCGGCAGTGATCATCGGATGGTAAGAGGCACATTGAATATCAACACAAGGCTTGAACGGTCACGGCTGATGAAGTCTACGCTCCGACCAACCCCAGTCCAATGCCAAAATCCGGAAAACTTTCAGCTCGAACTTAAAAATTGCTTCAATTGCCTGGCGGAATGTGCGGAATTTGAACAGTGGGTTTGTACAAGCCGGGTCGAAATTTTTTAAGACCCGAAGCAAGAAAAGAACGCAAAAGCTCTCAAACTCATGGGCGAACGGGATGAAATGCGATTGCAGTCTTCAGTTGACATGCAAAAGTACAGGGAGCTAAATAGTCAAGTCTCCAAGGCGTTGCGGTCAGACCTGCGCACCTTTAATACGTGTCGTATTAAAGGTGTTACCAGCGATGACATATGGAACTGAGACTTGGCCGTTAAATGTGGGCCTCTTAAATAAGCTCAGAGTCGCTCAGCGTTCTATGGAGAGTGCTATGCTCGGTGTTTCCCTACGAGATATGATCCGTAATTCGGTGATCCGCAAGAGAACGAGAGTAACCGACATAGTTCAGAGAGTTAGCAAGCTGAAGTGGCAATGGGCAGGCCACATTGCGCGCAGAACTGACAACCGCTGGGGAAGAAAGGTTCTCGAGTGGCGGCCCCGCATCGGAGGAAGTAGTGTTGGACGACCTCCGGTGGACTGATGGCTTGATCAAACTCGCGGGGAGTCGCGGGATACAAGCGGCTGGTGACTGTGACTTGTGGCGCTCTTTGGGGGAGGCCTATGTCCAGCAGTGGACGTCTTCCGGCTGATGATGATAGATTAGGAAAATTGTGACAAAGCCCCATTAAACTTTTTTGGACACCCTCTAACGTGTATATATCATTCTATCGGAACGCGGTCACACATAAACGGAGTTTGGTATAAACCTTCCAATGATTAGCTCCTCCAATCGAGTTCCAAGGAAATACAAAACCATGCAAATTTATCCCAAGAAGTAAAGGACTTATTTTAGGGCGGTTGTTAGTCAGGTAAATGTCTACTAACCGATATAAATATTGGAATCAGCATTCATAATGGATGTGATGCCGACCGTGAGGCCGACCTTTTGGTAGTCGTCCACCCACAGCTCCACGCGCCCGTCCTCGTGCAGTTTCACGATCACCTGCAAGACATACACTGTATACGTCGTATCCTTGTTTATGCCTTGGACTTGTGTTATAAGAAGCTTCTATATACACATAATGTAGAAGAATAGATTTGTGATAGATAGATATTGATGACAATTAATTGTTTTGAAAAGACCTAGTAATCTATGTAGTATAATAATGTCGTAGTATAATATGTCGTGATTCTCACTACCTATTTCGTATAATGAATATATATTACATTTTGCACTATAACAATTTTATAGAATGAAGTTTTTTGTGTTGGATACTAAACGCAAAGTCAGTTAGTGCTAGCTAGCTATTTAATATATTCCTGCAACAAATACTAGAGCGTCCGTCCTCCTCAGTTGTCACTTGAATAAATATCAATACAGTTTTCTTCTATTATGAAGTTCGCAAGAAGCTAACATTGGCTTGTCTGTGACTACGTGACGTTTTCTTTCATGTGATCAGATAGCGTAAAATAAAACGGCTCTCCCGATGGCAAGATGTAACCGCATCCTATAGATACCACAGATATTGTAGGTGAGTCGCTCCGAGGTGGAGGAGGTGTGATAAGTTTTAAACCAATTGTCTACCGGCTACCCCTCCGTACCCTCTCCGTGCCCCTTTGTACCGGAACATGGAATTGTCATATGCCAGCAGGAACAGATAAGGCGGTAGATCCCTATCCGGACAAATAACAGCTAGGCACTCTACCGGAAGTCGTCTTATTGGCAATGACCTATTTAACCTTTATACGCCTCCTACGAGCTGCCAGGCACGAAGGCAGATGGTCCACACAGGAGACACGAACATATAAAGGGGGAAAATAATGAACTGACCAATTCATGTTTGGTATTGAGTTCAGTTTGGAGATTAGAGCAGTCCAGTCTATTGAGGATTTACCTCAGTTTCAAGAAGCTAAAATAAATTGGCTGGCTGAGTTGTTCGCGCACATTTTTTATGTAGTGTATATATGAGACCTTATCAGGTACTTACATTGTGTCGTTCGCCGTCGTTGACAGGAACCTCTGGACACACCACGCTGTTGGTGCCACTGCCGAGGTTCCATTCGAACAAAACACGCCCTTGGTCCACTATAAACAAGAACAGTGTAAGCAACAAGGTACTAATCGACATTAAGTTGATAGTGGCAAACTGAATTAGTAAACCTGAATCGTTAATAGACAAACCATAAAGTTCTAAACACTGTTTCTATTAGGTAAAAAATTAAGAATTACGATCAGAATTTGAACTTAAAAAAAATTTAATAACTGTTTTGAAATAATTGCAGTTAAAAACTTAACGTCCATGAACCATGACATAATAAATATTAAAAAAAATTGTCTGGTACTTATGTACACGCATTAAAAGTTATACTTCTTCGTCATAATAAGATAAAAATCTTTTTAAAAATTTTGTCTTTTGCCTTATTTTATTTACATTTGTAGACAAAATGACACTAACCATAGAAAGAAGGTATTTAATACATTAAAAGTTTTATTACAGTGCATTATTTAGATAAATAAAGTTTATTTAATATTTAATAAAAACTAAATGTTATCTATAGCTAACTTTATCATGTCGGTTTTTCGTGACGGTGTGCGCGCGCATCGTAAAAATTTACCCTCATCATTTTTTCCTAACGCGCCAAAAGAAGTATAACACCAAAAATACTTACTACTGCAAGACTTCTGAGCGAATATATAGTGGGTCTTACCTCGCAGCATGATGAAGTCTCCGCCATAGCTCTGTAGTCCCTCCCTCTGGTAGAGCAGTACACCGTCGCTGGTGGTGTGGAAGGCAAGAGCGATTAGGGCGGGTTCCAGCTCCAGCATATCGTACCGCAGGTAGCTCGCTGGTAGTTCCAGGTAACCGTTACCATTGAAGCCCACACTTTGCAGGAGATCTAACTCTGTTTCGAAAATAAAATAATCTGTTTAGAAAATTCATTAAATTTAATAAAAAAGTATGTTGAAAAGTAGTTAGGGAAGCTATAAAGTATGAATAATTTATCGACTACAGGTAAAGAGGTAAACTTAAAACTTTGAAATAACATTTTGTTGCTGCACCGCGGCTTCATTGTACCTACAGTATTGTACGTTTCTAGTAACTATGTCAATGTCGTATGTATTCGTGCGACTTTGCACTAAGAGAAGGATACATGGTTAATGTTTAGATTAAATTCTCATAATCTTTATAAAATATTGCCTTAAAAACTTTTTTCTTTTCGCCACTACAAATAACTGAAAAGTCGCCAATTCCAGTAAAAATCAATAAATTGGCAACACTATGCATCGATAATACCAATTTTTAAAACGAAAAGCTGAGCTTAAATTAAACTCACACTTCTTAAAAAACTCACTCACTCACTCATCAATCATATTTTTCGTGTCTATGTCTCATCAAAGCTCACTTAGTTCCAGTTTCTGGCCACGGTTTTACAAAAATGGCGGTACTTTTGTGAGATTGCTGTACGTTTACAGATATGGTGAATATTAATCAATAACAGTTTTCTTAAATGAAGTAGACATTAATAGTTTTAGTTTATAAAATGAAAGTGAATATAATTAAAATTATATGTGTAAATACGCATGCAACTTTTGGAAGAACCTGTGCTTTTGCCTATAAGGAGCGCACGCAACTGGGGGTATGGTATACTTTACGCGTGGTCTTAAATCGGGTCATAAGATGACCACCAGTGACCAGTCTATGGTTTCCGTTGGCTCTTTTCATCAGTAGTTGTTTGCTGTAATTTTACTCTGGAAAGTGTGGTCAGCTGATATTTTGAGAAAGCTAAATGTGAGGCTAAAACAATATGCTTTTGTGTTTGGTCATGTTGACTTATGAGTTGTGACAATTTCTCCATACCACATTCGCCATTAGTTTACGTGAGGCAAAGATGCGTGGGTTTACTTTATTTCAGTGTTCCATCCGCTATACACCAGCTGACTTCATATAGCCAGAGTGAATTGTAAAACTGTAACATATACGAACGCATTTGACAGTTGACGCCGGCGTATCCGAGCGGGCAGTCGCAGGTGTAGTTCATTTTGGCGGCGCGGTTGGTCTTGCAGATGCCCCCATTCCTGCATGGCGTGGCGGAGCAGGGGTCC
>NJDD01001811.1:252480-271624 GCA_002245505.1 Calephelis nemesis | reverse complement strand
AAAAAAATATTTTTTTTCTTTATTACAATATTTATGGCAAGACTAGGTATAGTTGCATTAAATTCAACACTTGTTAAATTGTTATTGAAAGGATCTGGATTTATACAAAATTAAGAATGTAATGTCTCTTTAAATGGTAATTTTAAAAATGTTACTGCACTATTGTATTGGGTTAGCCTGTAAGAATAGTGTATTGAATGCAATAAATAAATAAATAAAAATAATAAATAAAATAATCTACTACAACGTTTCTTAGCCAGTAATTTTTAATGATTGTTTGGTTTATTATTATCATAATAATATGTCTAAAAACTCACATGAATATTTACATCTCCGCTTTATAGGTACTTAACGGAGAATTGCTTGCTAAAGTATGGAAGGATTTCCTACTGCTGTGTCTAGAAACGAGGGACTGTTACAATAATTTCATTAATCGTTATTGTTTACAAACATACATAAACATTTTCAAAGTCCTTGTAGACTGGGGTATTGAGTGTAAAATGTTACAATCACTTTTTTATTGTTTCAGATAAGTTAATATCCATCAAGCAAACAAGAAAGTAATATCTAGCAAATTGTATTTCTATGTACAAGCCGTAACTTTAAATATACCTTTACATATTTCAAATACTGTACGAATAAAGTATTTAAGACAGATACAGATACCAATAAGTATATAATTGAGTTACGATAAACGGTAGGTAATGTGTTTTAAAATTCAAGTACCTTTCTGCCTTTTTTATTTTTGTCCAAGGAATAGTCCGTGCACTCTTCGAGCCCAACAAAACCTTGAAGTTTATCAGATATAATCTTCGAAAATCCATCTAAAGCTACAGATTCCCATTTTAGATTTTTAATCTTTTTAGACATTTCTAATTGTGAAATTGGTTAAAATATTTCTTCTTTATTACTATAACCTACAAATTACAAAATATAACCTTTAAATATTTAAAACACCAACATTATTTTGACATTGACACTTGATAGCAGATTATATTATTTATTTTAGGTACTTTACTTTTTGCTTGACGGGACATAATATAAGTAGTAGGTACCTGCCTATGGTACCTAATGGTACCTACCTACCTACCATAGAGAATACGATACTACGTAAGACTGCCTACCTACCTACATTTAACGTTACTCTTCAGACAGGTTTCGCTTTTTTTGCTTTTTTTTAAAGTTAATTTAATTTTTAGGTTATGAGCATTTCTGGGACCTGCTAAAACCTTTTTGACTATGCTTCCACGTCTACTTTTTTTGTTATTTATTTTTAATTGACTTCTAGGTATTGTATTATCGTGTTTCCCCATTTTTAATAGCCATTTCTATTACTAAGTTCGTTCTCGTATTATTGCTTGAATACGTCTGTAGTTAGTAATTACTTGAAGTTTTTATGTTGTATTTCTCAGTTAATTTCTTTATCATATGTCATATCATTGAATGCTATGTATTGTAGTATTTTTCTTATTATAAATATACAGCACTACATCTAAAACATCAACAAATTTAAAAAAAGATTCAGAATCAATAACACTTTCGATCTATGAAAAAACTAAAACAAAAAAAAAAACTATTTTTAATCGTTATCCGACGCTAATTATTATATGCTAAGTATTCGCCTTTTCTACACAAATTGTAAAATTGAAATGCTGAATCCTAAAATCATCTTTCACGATATCGCCAAAATATCCTCAACTATATTATACGAATTATTTTTATTATTTTTTTGTTTGCCCTTTATCTCTTATACCAGTTTTATATAATGTAAACTCGTATCTTAATATTTAGTTTCTTTGATAGGTTCCGTCTTCAATATTCTTTCTTGTACAAGCCTCTCATAGTAGTTACTAGAAGTAAAAAAAATGTGTGCGTGTACTAGCGTACACACGTAAGAAGTGAAGAAGTGAAACTTCTTTATGGCGTTATTTTAAAAAAAAAACAGTAGCACTGCCGATAGAAGTGAAAACGGAACTATTAAGTTGAGAGTAATTAAAACTATATGCAAAAATTATATGAAATTTATAAAAGCGTCCAACGCGCACATAATACAGTCAGAAATAGTCGATGTATTAGTGTATATGTGTACACAGGCTACTGCGCGTGCGCTAGTCTGGCTTTTCATAGCTATAGATATACTATAATCATTAGCATGTCGGTGACGCGAACCGAGGATTTTACCCTCTACCAAAACGCTCAACGCGCCTAAAGAAGTTTTCACTTCAATAATTTACTATATGCAACTTTACAGAAATTGGTTAAATAAAGCTTATTGCCAATCTTTACTCCGCTGGAGAAAGTATACTTCGAATCACGCGTGGTAGGGATAAGAAAAACGGAACGTAACGGAAAAATGTTACACTATTTTTTTTTCCAACCCCGATATAGAAGTTTCACTTCAAAAAGCACAAACGTTGCGGATGTTAGTGGGCGGAGGTGATCACTTTCCATCAGGTGACCCACCTGCTCGTTTGCCTCCTCTTCTATAGATATAAAAAAAAAACTACAAAACAAACTTACATACACAAATGTCTAAATTTGTGTACCAAATAAATGTGCTGAACACGACAAAAACCGGCTTATGATGAAACTCAAAAAATGAAAGTCTTGCGATTTGTATCAAAGACATTTGTATTTTTAATCTGATTCTCATATCAGTGAAAAAATATCTAGCAGAAGATTTAGCTAGCACTCTGTATTATGTTTCCATGTTTCTATGTCTATGTACTTGTAACAAAATGGGAACTACACAGCCGCAATTTGTAAAGTGTATGGTAAAATGACATTCCGCTGTCGGATATGACAGCCATTGACTTCTGAATACTCCTACATAATATTATATGGCAGTATATGGTGATAATAACGCGTTGTTCCTTGCTTATTTGTTTTAAAAGTGTCGACGCCAACGATGACAAAATAATAAGTGAAACTTTTTTTATGGCGTCATTTCGTGAAGCATAACAGAAAAGAAGTTTCAATTCAAAAAAACCCATAACATTTCTCGCATTGCGTTGATCTTCAAGCTAGCTGAGATGTAACTTAGCTTCGCTAGCCGATGAAACAAGAATTACGAAGAACTCAGTGTAATTTCGGTGATAACATACAGTGTGTTTTTTTTTTGTTTTTAATTATCACTTTGGTACAATAATATTAATTCATTTGAAACTATGACTATTTACTATAACTTTTACTATCGCACTGGCTAAGTGTTTAGTGTTACTTTAAAACTATTATTATAACTTTAACTATTACACTGGCTAAGTATTAAGTGTTAAACTAAGGGACTGATTATTTAGTAACTAAGTAAATGTAATAAAATTAAACTGCAAAAAACATCTAGAATTTGATTTTTTCCGGGTGAAATTTGAAAAGTTCTGTAGAATGAACCGACAAACATTAATAAAGAAATTTGTACTTAAGATATCGATAATTATACTTTAAAAAGTCAGTCAAACAAATAACCTTTTCCTTCTTTAAGTCGGTCAAAATCAATTAGGTTGCACTATGTACATTTTCCGATTGACCCTTCATCCATCCCTACTGACCCCGAATTCTGGATGAATAGGGAATGCATATTTTTAAGACTTTTACATTAATCGCAATGCTAAATGTATAGTTTCTTATACAATATAAAGATGAATATTAATTTAGAAGATATAGCTACATTTCCCTTAAAAAATATCTGAAAATTGTGTGCAAAGTTGGAAATTGTCCCTATTCACCACATTTTACGGTACTCACCCGTTGATCGGGTGTGTAACAGTGTGTTGAGTGTGAGTTTCGCACAAATTTACTTTACTATCGCATTTTGGGCGACCTAAATGTATGGAATGATTTTGTTGTTTTGACCATCCATTATATCACTTTTGTATTTCTGTTGGTCACAGGAGATAGCAAATATAAACACGTCATTTGACAGGTACGAGTATTTCGTGTACCTACACTTTACCCAGTGATCATCACTGAAAAGATACAGAATACAGGGGGCTGATTATGTATCTCAGTTGCCAACTCAACATGTAAAAGTGTATATCAAATAGCTGTCAAATGACGTCATTTGTGTTTGCTATCTCTATTGTGTTTCTGTTGGTCACTAGAGAGAGCAAATATAAACCACGTCATTTGACAGCTATTTAATGTACACTTTTGAATTTTAAGTTAGCCACTGATATACTTATATTTGATATTTTCCATCGTTGGCGTTTGGTAAAACTTCAAAATATTCATATTTTAAACAAAGAAACACTTGTACTGTTTTACGTATCACTTATATCTTTTTACTTTGTAAATAGCCTGTCGGTTTCGCTTATACAGCATCATCAGGGCTAAAACTTAAACTCAAAAGATTAGGTGATTATTACGTTAACAAAGCATAAAACTGGTTACCACCGACTGTCCCACTGGCGCATTCGCATGCTGGTGACGTCATTTGTGTTTGCTATCTTTATTGTGTTTCTGTTGTTCACTGGAGAGAGCAAATATAAAGCACGTCATTTGACTACTATTTAATGTACACTTTTCCATTTTGAGTTGGCCACTGAGATACATATATTTGATATTTTCCATCGTCAGCGCTTGGTAAAACTTCCAAATATTCATATTTTTAAACGAAGAAACACTTGTATATGTTTACGTATCACTTATCATTTATTACTTTGTAAATAGCCTACCGGTTTCGCATAATTATGCATCATCATCAAAGCTAAAACTTAAAACTCAAAAGATTAGCCCCGATGATGCTGTATAAGCGAAACCGGTAGGCTATTTACAAAGTCTTAGTAATAAATTATAAGTGATATGTAAAACAGTACAAGTGTTTCTTTGTTTAAAAACTGAGATACATGATCAGCCCCCAGTTACAAGGCGAGCAAGTTTTATTAGTATGGGTTAATAATATTATCCAATGATAACTCTTAAGATAAGAGACATAGCTGCTTAATATACAAGACAACGTCTGTTATTTTTCAATCATTAACAAAAACATCTTAGCAACAATACTCTAGCTATAAACAGGATAAATTGAATTTTGCCTTAAGACTGTACAAGTTACAATGGCAAAGCCGAAAAGTTGTGCCGCTTGTGAAAAAATACAAGCACGCTGCCGCCATAGACCATAGACAAATTATGGGAGGAGGAAGTTTGTGAGTGATCGATTTTACACCGGGTTCCACAAAACTTTGCAACGGCGTTTTTCTTTGTTTGATCGTGTAATTTTTGTATTGTTTACTGTAAAAGAAGAATCGGTTTACGTC
Source organism: Calephelis nemesis (assembly GCA_002245505.1). NCBI lineage: Eukaryota > Metazoa > Arthropoda > Insecta > Lepidoptera > Riodinidae > Calephelis > Calephelis nemesis. Next base: position 266,372 of record NJDD01001811.1, on the reverse strand, counting down.
GCGTGGTGAAAATGGCGAACACGTTTCGCGCGGTGACTGTGTCTGCCGTCAACAATGACGGTGCTCTAACTCCGCGTTTCAATTTTCCTACGAACGTAAACGTGGATTACGATCCACAAGGTCTTAGTGTTAAAGTGATACGTGCTGATCCAGTTTTAGCTCAGGAAGTGTTAGAATTTCCCGTCCACAATCAAAGCGAGTGTTCGCGGGTCGCCGGCCAGTCATATATTTTCACTATTGATAATGAGACATTATTTTTTAAATTCGCTTCAGATGGGGATTGTCAAAATTTCCACTTGCTGGTTAGTAAAATCAAGGCTGGCCGCTCATCATCGGTGTTTACTGTTCGGACCGAAGATTCATCGGCGATGCAGTACTTCCAATTCTATGGATACCTAAGTCAACAGCAAAATATGATGCAGGACTATGTCAGAACTAGCACTTATCAACGAGCAATATTGTCGAATATAAACGATTTCAAAAATAAAGTAATTTTGGATGTTGGAGCTGGTTCAGGTATTTTATCATTTTTTGCCGCTCAGGCTGGAGCACGAAAGGTTTACGCTGTAGAAGCCAGTAATATGGCTCATCATGCTCAAGCTTTAGTCAGAGCGAACGGTCTTCATGATCGAATAACAGTTGTAGCTGGTAAGATTGAAGAAATAGAATTGCCTGAAACTGTTGATGTTATTATATCTGAACCTATGGGATATATGCTTTATAATGAACGTATGTTAGAGACATACTTACATGCTAAGAAATGGCTTAAACCCAATGGTAACATGTACCCTACTCGAGGAGACTTGCACATAGCCCCATTTACAGATGATGCTTTATTTATGGAACAGTATAACAAGGCTAACTTTTGGTACCAGGCTTGTTTTCATGGAGTTGATCTTAGTGCATTAAGAACGGCAGCTATGAAAGAATATTTTAGACAACCAATAGTTGACACATTTGACGTACGCATTTGTATGGCGAGATCAGTCAGGCATGTTGTAGATTTTTTGAGTGCAAGTGAAACTGACCTCCACAGAATTGAAGTTCCTTTCAGATTTGAATTAACACAGTCGGGAACATGTCATGGGCTTGCATTTTGGTTTGATGTACTATTTGCAGGAAATACACAACACATTTGGCTGTCTACAGCACCCACAGAGCCTCTAACACACTGGTATCAAGTACGGTGTCTATTAGAAACACCAATATTTGCCAAACAAGGCCAAGCACTTACTGGTCGTGTGTTATTATTGGCAAATAAGAGACAAAGCTATGATGTTACAATGGATATTAATTTGGAAGGAACAAATATTTCTTCATCAAATACTTTAGATTTAAAGAATCCTTACTTTAGATACACAGGTGCACCAGCTGCCCCACCTCCAGGTGTTAATACAGCCTCACCTAGTGAAACTTATTGGAATTCCATTGAATCGGCAGGTTCTTTAAGCAATGGACAAGGTGTGATACTTACAGATGGTACACAACAGTATTGCTCAACCCCAGACCAGACAATCACATATGGAGCTCATCCAAATATGATCAAAACTGTGATGTTACAAGAGGAATTCATCAAGAGAATCGGAATCAGTCAAAATGGTGATATATAATCCGCAAAGTCGCGCCGAGCGCGCCTTAGGGCTTTAAGAAACCGCCGAAATCGGTTGTGAACAATCTTCCGTTCAAACTTTTTAGTGTTTAAGCAGACTTATTTATTAACCAACCATCACAGTGGACAAAATCGTGAATTTGGAGTTTAGACGGGGCAGTCCGCCCTGTTCCATTAGGGTCTTAATTACATTGAGACAAACTCGATTAAACTTTTCAAATAGTTGTATATCATGTTGACGGTACACTGATCAGTTATGTGTGCTTTTGAGCCTCAAAATTTAAGGCCTAACTTTTTGAATTCACTAAAAGAATATTTGTATCTCAATGTACAATTGGCTCACAATAAAACTAAAAGAGTAGTTTGTTAACTGCTTAACACTTTCTGTTTAAGTTATCAGTTTGTATGACGCTTACTAGAGTAATTCGTATACTGTTCCAAAAACAATGATTGAAGAGTTGTAAATAAACCCATTAGATGACTAAGAAACCTCTACACCTGGATTTACCATGATTACTTAACATGTTATGACAAGAAAAATTAGTATTATTTGAACAAATTGTGTAAAAATGTGAACATAGATAATTGAGAATTTGTAAGTTTTTTTGCACACGTTTCTTTTATAGCTGATCCATGTAATGTAACTAAGTTACAAGGTGCTACATAAATTGATAAAATGTTTGTAAATAACCAGGCTATATCCTTGTATGAACATATATGTTGACTAGTTGAAAGTTACACTTGGCTCCATTAAAATGAAGATATATTTCTAACTATATTGTAAATTGTAATGGAATTTTTGTTATATATAAGTGGACAGCAAGTTGTATATCTTATATAAGTGGACAGCTGCATGTAGCCAGTTACTTATAATAAAAGAGGTTGTACTAAGTCTATGGGTTTAAGTCAACTTTATGCCAAACGGTGTTTCTTACATTTTACTTTCATTAAAACATTTTGAAAACAATTGCAATATACCTCAAAAAAAGAACAAGTGTAAACATGAAGCTGTAGACTATTACTGAAAGTTATTCTCTTAACAAAGAACTAATGTTATTTCCAAATATTGTTGACTCTTATGTGCCAACCGCTCGGAGAGTATTTTGAAGTCAATTAACAAAGACAATATGAGAGGAAGGCGGTACATAGTAGAAGTCAGCAATATTTGCATACGACACATCAATACTTTGTTAGGAGTGTTACCTTCAGTAGTAGTCCAATAGCCATTTTCTAAGATTATTTAAGCTGTTTTTCATACATTGTGATTATTTTCAAAGGCCAGAGTTCAATGTGACTAGCAAATAGTCGATAGATGTTTGTATTGTTTTCGCATGAAAAAACTAGATTGAGCAATCATGTATTTGCCAGTATACAGTATGTAAGTTTGATTATTTGACTGACTTTGTATTAAACCTTCAAACTAATGTAACTCTTACAAAAAATGGTTTTAAAGTTAGCACTAGCTAACCTGTCAGCATCCATCAAGCAATTATGCAGGCATCAAACAATGTGATTGATGAAATTATATTTTATATATGTATGTTTTATTTTATTATGTGTAGACAGTCAATGTCATAAGATTGTGGCAAAGCTGATATTCTGAATAGGTTTGTCTAACATTTATGATTGAGAGGTTTGTTAATCAAGGTTAATCAGGCAGGTGTGTAGGTCACTTAGTTGGTTTAAATATTACTAGAGCATGGCAGCTCTATAGTTAGATTAAGTATTTAGAAATTCAAGTACACTTAGAATAAACTATGCTGGAAAGTCATCATCATGGTAATCCTTTATATTATCAATACTCATAACTTTATTCAAAAAATGCTAAATCAGCATTTTTTTGTAATCAAATTTTTGCCATCTGCCAATAAAGGATGATTAACAGTATAAAACTAATTAAAACATTTGTAAATATTAATTTAGTATGTGGAAGTGCTGAGATTGAAATCAAGCTATTGATCACACTAGTATTTTTGTTGTGATCCATATTTGTAGGGAATTTAGTGTATTTAATCATATTATGTGACAATTTTGAGATTTAGCACATCTCTAGGAAAATACTAATTAATGCCAATATTTTACAAGGTGACCTTCAAATTCAGTATGAATTTGCATTTAAAAGACAAATGTTTCTTCTTTTGTTGAATTGGTAATTTATATAAAACATATACATTTCACACATTTTTTATCAAATATACAGTAAATTTCTGTAATATATCAATGTTGACAAATCTCAAATGAGTTTTGATGTTAAACAACAGTAAAAGGTGTACTATAAATATTTTGATGAAAATAATAGTTCTTTTCTAGTTATTATATGTTATGTGATGCTAAAACCACTTTATTAAAGAAGTGTAATCCTGTTTGATGACCACAAAGTACAGAGGAAAATAAAGCTCATGGGCTGAATCAAATTTTGACTAAAATGCTCAAATCTTATCCAGAACATTAATCATGAAAATATTTTCTTTAGAACATGAAAAATATTGTTTTTTTTTAATTATGTTGTTACCCATTTCTGACACGATCATTAGAAGGTTTTAAATCTAGCATTTGAATTTAGTGGATGTCTTTGCTTTTGTAATATTTAAAATCATTAGAAATTATTTTAGTTTTTTAATATTTTGTGTTCAGCTTAAAGTTCCAAATACTGTTAATTAACATTGCGTTGGTAATTTAAACCAATGTTTTTACCTTTTTCACTGGGCTGTGTCTTCACAGTAGTGTGACATACTCATTACTTTTGCCTCTTCAAAGATTCATATAACGTGGGTAAAGTGTTGACATTCATTATTAAAATACAGCAATCAATGTTGATAAAAGTAAATCGACAATACTATTAAATAGCAAAATGCCCTTTATACAAATATAACATAATTAATGCTAATTTTGTTTTAAATGTGTGTGGAGTTTTTTGTATCCATTTGGCATCTAAATATTGATTTGAGTCAGCTGTCACTTTTTAATATAACTTCATATCATTTTTGAGACACCTGTGAAAAACATCACTGGGAGAAAAGCATCACCCATATTAATTCTTTGACATCAAATTATGTGTAAGCTTCACATTGATGAATATTAGGTTCTTTATAATTTTGTTTATAAGACATCTTTTTGTAAAAAGGCTATAATTGGTTAAATTTAATTAGACAAAATTCAAATTAACCATTTATAATCATAGTGCCAGTAGCATGCTATGTTGTGACTATGCTCCAAGGCATCTTGCCAAGTAAGAAAAAAGTGTATTGAAACCATTGTGACATAAAAAACAGAAACCAGTTTTGAGTTATTTTCTTTGTTTTTTTTTTGGCAATAGTTACTAACACCTTTCTACCTAATAATTATGGATTTTTTTTGCTGTTTAAAAAGTTATTAGACACAAACTACCTCACAATTTGGCAGATGGAGTGGGTGGAATGAAAACTTTTATCCATGACAGTGAAATGTTGCCAAATTAAATATTAGGCAACATTTTTTTTAAATCTATTGGACTTACTTGGATAAGCAATATGTTTGAATTGTAATGAATAAACAAATTTTGTCACAAGGTATTTTTTATAGTTCCTTTCAATTATATCAGACTGACGTTTATGTATTACATGAAGAACCCTATAGTAAGTAAATGTATATGCTTGTGTCATACAACGGTTCTATTACACAGAAATACTCAAACAGACATCAGAATAAATTTAATCAAGACCCAGACCCGAAAATGCAGACGTCTAGAAATGTTCATCACACAAATAGAGGAAGGGTTGCCGATTGTGAAGTTTGATTTTTTTTCCCAGTTTTTGTCCGAGTCCTCTTTGTAAAATAGACTTTCTGCATGTTTGTTTGTAAGAGGCGTACAATGGTTAAATGTGTCATCAACTAGCCCATAGGGCAGTGGTGCTTAAACTTTATGCTGTGAAGATTGACTTGAGAAAAAGTTATGCATTTAAGATCGACAGCTTTATTTTCATGACATATTTTTTTATTATCTATCGCCTCAGTGATCTAGTGGTTCATTGGTTGGACTTGACTGCACGAGGTCCCGGGTCGGGCAACAAAAAGAAAATTGGGTTTTTCCAATTTTCTAATAAAAAAAATGTTGCTCGGGATAGTATACATGCCCAATTGGCTATAGGCTGCTACTTATCACACTGTAGAACTTAGTATCTTCGGCTAGTCGTGGGTGCCCTAGTTGTGCCTCTGCCTACCTGTTAAGGGATATGGGCGTGAAGACACTCTATTAGTAATAATAACCCGTATTTATATTATCATTTATTTTTATGTTGTTATCATATGCAATTATTAGCAGTTTTACATAGTTTCTAACTATTTACACGCATTTGTAGATAAAAAATATTCGAAAATAAAATCTTGTAGGTACTAACTGGCTTAACTTCTAAGATCAACCATGGAACCACTGGGCACCACCGGGTAGTTCCGTGTTGCAACTGATCCGAGTAGGAATCCACTGCCACTATTATGAAGTGTAATGTTCAGGTTGTAAACTTACACAATATATATTCAAGTTATAGCGACATACCCAGAGTATAATAATTAATATTACCGGTATAGGGCGACGCACATAATACAGGGTTTATAGGCCACAGGTCTTACCATGAGGAGACGAGAGACATGTGTTATCTCACTCTCTTAAAAAACATCTTTCATCCGAACATAACATTGTGTCTGAGCATACAAGATATTGAATGTCAATAAAGCAGACAAATTTCGTGATCCACATTGTCGATAGGGTGTGCCAACTCTAACAATAAGCTTTTTAAGAATTGTGCCGCTTGAATGTAAACTGCGGAGTGGCACCCCTGGTACTGGTATTTTAAAGGATGAAAAGAAACAATGCTTATTTCAATAACTTTATTCAAAAGAATATTTTAAACCTATAGTATTAACTAACATAATTTACAATATTTACTTTTAAATATAATACATATGACTATAATATTTACCTCTAATTAATAATTTAGAATTATAAAACCTTCCCCTCACAGTTTGCAGAATCTCAGATATCTTCTCATTTATAACGTCACAAGTTTTACCATAATATTATTTTATCATATTTTATAAATGCCTGTTTATTGCTCTTTCACGACTAAGCCGATATAAAAAGAAATATACTATAATATACATATAGCTGAATATCTGGGTTCAAACCTAGGCTACTTTTTTTAAAAAATGTATATAATAATAGCCCCCCAAAAGTACTACTATAGGGAGATGAAAGTTTGTATCAAAACCGTAACTAATGTACGCTTACAAAGTTGCGGGTAAAAGGCTGGTTAATATTATATTTATTATTTACATAATCTCTCCGATCTATCGATAAAGAATATAATAAATGGTTAACAGTCAGACAGCTCATGAGAGGCGAGCTTAAGTTTATTTGACACTAACACCGTGCTAGCAAGATGACAGAGATCTAAGACATCATTATTTAACATAAGAGTGACATCGCAGTCTTTTAACACTTTAAAAAAAATTATCCATATATTATCAATTATTTAGACTTAGGGCTAGTCACAGGACAACGACAACTGTAACATCTATTGTATCTATAGACCATGGTTGACTCTTACCATCAGGAAAGTTGTGCCTTATCTCATAAAAATATTTCACTCATCCTATCTAAACATATGGCATCAGAAGTGGGATACAGAAAACCAATTCTTGGATTTCCGTGTCACTACAATGTCAATGAGAGCCACTATCGTATTCCAGTTTGAGGATAGTCTAGGCTGTAAGCTCGCCAAGTACCTTGACACCCAGCATCAGGTTGGCAACGCACCTTTGACATTTTCGTCGTCTACCGATGACGTGCATACTTACTATCTTTAGATCCGTCCTGTTGCCCTATATACAAAAAACCAATCGCCACCTCTATTGACACCAAGCTAGCTTCGCTCAACTCAACTTCAAACATTCCAAAACATCTGGTATCGTATCACTCTTATGTTTGCACAGCATCCTCAGCAAATTCAGTTTCTTTTCCTGTGTTTTAGAAGATTCCAATTCATACAGAGTACAGAGATTGATTAACAGGCTCTCGCTGAGACCTCTCTCGGGGTCAGAGTTAATGGCCTTCTGAAGTACAGCAATAGCCTCCTTCAGACGCCCCATGTAGAGTAAGCAGACGGACAAGTTGTTGGCTACCTGTAATAGATAATAATAATATAAATACTTACACAAATTTCGGGACATATTATACATTAGTCAACAGTACCTACTAATAAATACACATACATATCTTCATACCAAGTACCTTGCGGAGTAGGCAAAGAATATCGAATGGAAAGTGTCACGATCCTTGCAGACTTCTCTAGCTTAATCCACATTAATAACTCTTTATACATACACTTGGGTTTCGGAAACTCTTGGCACCACCCTTGGACTAAACCCGAGTGAGTTGATCGTGGAATATCTACCTGTGTCTCCCCGGATACCTACATCCATCCATATTTGCAATGAATTGTAAATATAAATTTGCTAGAAATGTAGATATCTATGTTCATCATACATTGTTTGACCCTGTTGGGAATCGAACCTAAACCCCGGTGTAAGGCGTTTATGCTAACCCATTGAATAACGAAGCTCTGTGGGTAATATTCATATTACATAATTTATGTAAGATCCGATACATACCCGTTACGTAAAGTAAGAATTCGTAACATTTAACCTACACCTCCCGTTTCGACCAAAACGTCTCACAAAGTTGATGAAAGTTGTTTTTTTGTTGTTGTAGTAATACCAGTAAACGATAATTAAGATTACATGTACCATCAAAAGTTTTACAATAATATATTTTACTTATTAAAGTCCAAAAATCTTACCATAATGTTAGTGGGTTCCTGGTCGGCGGCCCTCACGAAGTTGCCATAAGCCTCTTGGTACTTCCCGTGGGCTATTTCTATCAGACCCAAGTCCACGTACTCCCGGACGTCGGGGGTTGGACATCTGAAATATTTTTAAACACTTCATTAATATGTGTTTCAAATACATCATTCATGTGAGAATGCAAACACTTTTCCCGTACGTGGTTAAAAATATAAAAGTAAGTATCTTCACGCCCATATACCGGAAGACGTAGGCAGAGACACAGCCAGGGCACCCACGACTAACCAAAGACACTAAGTCCCACAATGTGATAGATGGCAAGCCAACCAAGAGCACACATCCAATCCCGAGATTTTTTTTTGAACGAAGTTCCTTATTGCGCGTTGACTAGACGGAAAAAAAAATCTCACGAAAAGTTGTAACGAAACTTTTTGCTATTACTAAGCTGTGCGGCGTGCGCATGTTTCTCTGTCTGTCTCTCTATATAAGAGAGATAGAGATTGATAGAGAGAGGGGTGGGATAGGAGAGGAGAGAGAGACGTTTTATTAGAAAATTGGAAAAACATTGTTTTCGTTGCCAGACCTGGTAATCGAGTCAGGTACCTTATGAAGTCAAGCACAACACATGGACCGCTAGACCACACAGAAACATAAAATATAATAAGTTACATATTGCGATTCCTAACTTCCTTGGCCAAGTCGAAATGCGTCTGTGCCAGCTTGACGTGTCCGGCCAGCAGGTAGAGCCGACAGAGCGCACTCGCCAACGCCCGCTGCTGTATCGGCGAGGTGGCCTGCACTCGCAGGTCAGATAACACTTTTGTGGCCAACCTGTAATCCTGGAAGGATAACAATTTATCTTTTAAGGGATAAAACAGAGAACACAGTTGTAGTGATGGTAAGAAAAAAAGTAGCTTCACTTCCATATCCCCGAAGAGGTATGCAGAGGTACAACACTAAGTTCCGCAATGTGAAAGTTGGCAAACCTATCGCCAACCGATCACAGATCCAATTCCAGGTAACGTTGTTTTTATTAGAAAACTGAAAAAAAAAACAGAATTTCTTGTAGCTGCCCGGGTATCGAACCCGGGACCTCATGGTGGCAAATTCTACACAGAACGCTAGACCAAAGCGTCGATAACCGTGAGACCGTGTTGGCAAGAGACAATTATAGCCAATAGACATCATAAATCACATAGGGTGCATCTTTGTCCTGTGTCCGGGATGTCAGGCCTGTTGTGCAAGTATATCGGCTACTCTACCTTCCGAACAAAACATACACAAACACTGTCATGGCGTCAGGAATAGGTAATGCAGTTATAGTCATTTTGTTGCGCACCCAAACCAATTTTACGATATTGCTATCTTCTTTTAATTACAGTTATAAAAAGAGACAAAACATGTTTCGTACTATCAGAGTAGTTTGTAGATACATGACATTTTTAAAATCCTGTAATATATTCCTCGGAAAACAGTAAATAAACACGTCATAAATTGTCTGAACTAATCAGACCTGTTTAAAGTGCTCCATCTCTTTTCTTTTTGTTTCTATGGAAAAAGATAGGATACACCTAAATTAAGTTTAATTGATGCTAAACAGCATTACCCCTACTGAATCCCTACCAATATTACACAGCACTCTATCCTATTAATACTCAAATTCTAGCTAGTAGCTAGTTGAATAATTTTGTAAGATGGCAACACACCACATATTCAAGCACAGTCAGTTAATAGTGGTATACTCGTTGGTATTGACAATTGGTACAAATGCCTTTACTATTCCTCTCACTATAATATCAATGCTCTTTATTATGGTTATCTATTTAAAAGGGGTACGATAACTGCGAAAGTCTCAATGTCGCAGCATTTTTTATGCTACCATAACATACACTTCTGAAACAAATTTCTTACGTATAAATATTTTTGATTTAAAGCAAAACATAAGTTTCTTCCGACACAGTCACAGTTACATAATTATATATCTTTGAGACAATTATATTATATTTATAATTGTAAATGCATTCAGTTTCAAAGCAGAACCATCGCCACCAAAACAGGGATTTTAATTTTCTTGTGTAAGAAATTGTCACCATTAAGCAAGGCTTGAATCCGCTACTTTTGATTTACGCTTACGGCAATTCAATTTTTTTGTATGTAATCGAACCTATTTGAAAATAAGTACAAATAGATTTTTGCCGAATAAAATTACATGAGCATTTAACGCCTCTGTGGTCTAGCGGTTCAGTTGTTGGATTTGACTGCATGAGGTCCCGGGTTCGAAACCCGGGTCGGGCAACATTAAGAAAATTCGGTTTTTCTTATTTTCTAATAAAAAAAAATGTTGCTCGGGGGATAGGATATGTGCCCGGTTGGCGATAGGGTTGCCACCTATCACATTGTGAGACTTAGTATCTTCGGCTAGTTGTGGGTGCCCTGGTTGTGCCTCTGCCTACTCCTTCGGGGATATGGGCGTGAAGATACTTATTTGCATTTAATGTGTAAAATCGCTCGAAATTCACTTAGCCAATATTTCATTATAAGAATGAGCTATGACAATTTCATTATGAGTTAGGCCAATAACATTTTATTAGCCATGACAATCGCATTATGGGCTATGGCAATCACATTACAAGCCATTATGACCCATGACGATCTCATTTAGAGCAAAGATAATTACGTAATGAGTCATGACAATCACATTATGAGCCATGACAGTTTCATTATGAGCCATGACAATATCATTTTGACCCATGACAACCTCATTTTAAGCAATGATAATCACTTAACGAGTCATCACAATAACATTATGAGTCATGACAGTTTCATGACATGACAATCTCATTAAGAGACATGACGATTTCATTATGAACCATTACGTATGAACTTATGGAACTAAATGTACATAGCGCTCTATTATCATTTATCACTTACCTTTAAGAAGATCGCACAATTGACTATGGAGTGTAATACACGAGTCCGTCTGCCCGTCCACAGGCGGATAGATTCAGTTTTGTCTTCACTACTTATATTTGCACTTCCATCTTCTGTTTTACCGTCGTTAAGATTTGACAGCATCTATATTTTATTGATATATCATTACATAGTAAAAAACAAAGTCACTTTCCGCTGTCTGACCCTGCGCACGCTTAGATCTTTAGACTACGCAATGGATTTTGTTGCGGTTTTTTAACCAAATAACGTGATTCAAGAGGAAGGTTTATTTGTATAATAACATAGATGTTTGTCAACCAGTGCGAAGCTGGGACGGGCTGATAGTTTAATATACAAAAAACGTAATATACCCCTTTGACAATTAGTTACAAAAATAAATATTAAATTTGGCATTAATAATTAATGATAATGAATGTATATTGAACAAAAAGCTATTTTTATGAGTTTGAAACAGTGATATAAAAAACCAAGACGTATTTTCGATTAAAATTAAGACTAGAGGTTTTTATTTTTAATTTTACAAATTGAATCTAACTTCAAAGTAAGTAACCTATATGCAATAACCATATGCAATGCATGTGATGACTATATCCTTATCCAATCCTGTCGCCATGTTCCGGTCAGGAGGGTAGGGTATGCGGTAGATTTGCATAATAGGGCTAACATAACAGCCTCAGGACTACGACAAATATGTCTATGGTGTGGATAGGCTACGGTTGACTCTTACCATCAGGAAAGCCGTGTGCTAGTTCGCTCATCACTCACACAAAAAATATATTCATTTATTAATTGTTCCCAAAAATAAATTTCATACAACTATTAATTCGTTAAGAACCGATGTAATATTTCCTCTGATTTAAATATCATTGCAGTGATTGACCCACGTGTGGGGTTTTGGAGCCATCTACAGAAAATATGGTCGAAGTTTTTTCATAACTATTGAATTTCGTGTTGATATTGAGTAAAATTAGTCAATTTTGGTGGCACTTTGTTCAGTGAAAGTGCACAAATGCAATAATCATAAAGAAATTATCGTATCGTGTATTTCCTCGTTACCGCCAAATCTCATTACATGAGCTTGAGTAAAGAGGTCACCGCTTTACCCAAAAGCCTGATATGACTTACTAAAGACTTATGACTGATGACCAATTATAATTGATATAAAATTTGATGCAAATTTCTACTAGACAAATGACGAAATACTAACGTGAAGTCCAAAAGCTAAACAAAGAAAAAAAGACCAACATGTGACCTATTACACTTGTACTACTTCGAATAAAGAATTTTTAAGCATTTGAGGTTTTATCGATCCAGGCTATTTATCCATAATATGGATTAATATGGACTAATATTATAAATTCGAAAGTAACTTGTCGGTCTGTTACGCTTTTACCCTGCACCGATTTTGATAAAATTTGGCATACATTTAGATAAGACTTTGGGAAAGTACATAGGCTACTTTTTACCTCAAATTTAATTAAAGTTTTTTTTTGGTAATAAATAATTAAACTAGTTATAAATATAAATAATTGGCTTAAAAGTTAAAGTATATGTAATTAAATAATATTTTTATAAATTTCAAAATATTTGCACACTAAAATATGGTAGAATGTGTTGATATACTTAAATATTTTTGTAACATCTCATTTACACATAATTCCGCAAATAAATAATTTTTTTCTTCCTTTCTTACCGCGGTAAAATACCTCATTGCCACGGGAAACAAAGTTAATCTAAAGAAAGCGCAACGTCAAGTGTCCTATGTTCGTCTCCTGGTTTTAAACTACCATCGCATCAATTTTTAATCGAATTGGTTAAGCCGTTCTTGTTTTATAAATAGTGTAACTAACTTGACTTTCTTTAATATATTTCATTATATACCTGTTGTATAATATGTAACATAGCGTACAGTCTGTCCATCGCTTGTTCCGCGCTCCCAGTGTGCATCGGTAGCTCAGCTACAAGCAAACGCAACGAGAACGGCACCAGTGACCCGGTTCGATTCTCGTATGAGTCTGAATAAAACTGAAAAAAATACATTATATCGGTTATTGCCATAGTTGTGCTCCGGTTTGGACAATAACGTAACCGGTACAGTTACTCATGAGAATAAACAATTCAACTTTAATTTGGTAACGCACCGATACCATCTTTAGTGTAAACAATACTAGGTAGTACCTACTCTTTCAAATGTAATTGATATTTAAAAAAATATACTTTTTTTATTTGACGTGTTTCTGTTTGTGTATTTGTCTGTGGCGTTAAAACCTTCTAAATGAATAGATCTTTTTTGAGAGATTTTTGTTTGAAAGCTGACGTGATGATTCTTAGCTGCATTATGTATAAGGTTTGTTGGGTGTTTTTTTTAAAATTACGAATATACACTGTTACAAAACTTGAGAAAACTTAATAGCCTCACTAAACACTATAATACGTCAATAACTAACGTATTGTACTATATCACATACAGGCATTACAACATACATACATACAT
>NJDD01001811.1:240472-252016 GCA_002245505.1 Calephelis nemesis | reverse complement strand
AACACAATGAACAATCGTATAAAAATGACAGATTCGAAATTCAAATGTAATATTTTTTTATTTTTAAGTGTAACAGTATTTATGGCCAGACTAAGTATATACATACATTTAATCACACACACCCACACATACATATATACATAATATTTGCATGCAAATAAATTATATTACATAACATTTATTTATTTAGTTATACGCGCAACAACACAGGCAGCCTCAATTCCACAGTGGCACTTCTATAAAAATTAGACAAAAAATATGTAAAAATTTATAAGAATAATAATTATGAATAGAGTTCCTAAATCTGTTCGTAGCAAATAACCAACAACGCTACTTTTTTAAATTCAGACTCAGTGCAACAAAATATATATCTGATTTATTTGCAATTCTATTCAGAATACGCATTGCTCGCGTTACCGGCGCCTTACTCAACAAGTTGGTGCAGGACCGCGGGACCGCCAGTAGCCCTGGTCTTCGGCGGCGCCATATATATCTATCTGGGACATACATATATAATTTACCCAATATATCCGCATTATGCACCACCCCCCTAAATACTCTAAATATGTAGGAACACAGAGCATAGTCTCTTCTAACCCTCAACTCATTATATCCCACCATACCCAAAACAAAAAGAGTGGGATACATAAGCGGGTAAATAGGGTACACCCCGTACAACCTCATGTATAAGTAACGTGTGAACTTATTTTGAATTTTTTCTAGCATGAGACTATATTTTGTTTCGTGTGGAGCCCATATGACTGCGTTACATTCTAGATTGCTTCTAACTAAGGCGTTGTACAGAGCAATAATGGCTTTTTCAACGCATTCAAATGTAAGCCCCTTTCTTTACAATCCTCTTTCATAACTGTGACCAGTGTTTGCAGCTCAGATGGTGTAGAGCTCAAAAGTACAGCATCATCTGCATATAGCAGGCAGTTCACAACTTGGTCACCCATACGCATTCCCACATTCAATGATCTTAACCTTTGCAGACATTTGTCCAAATACAAGATAAACGCTTGTTTATCTTGCATTACATCAAAGTCTACATATGTTGTATAGTAAAATTAATTTTGGTCGAAGTACCTGATAGATTCATTTTGCGTAATTCTGTTCTTATTCCAAGGAAAGCAAGTGTTGGGTATGACAAAAAACGAATGATAGTATCACATATGCGGTCGTATCCTAAGTAATTCTAGCTGACCGTATTCGCAACAGTGAGATCCGAGAAAGAGTGAGATTGAAAGAAAAGGTTCTATGCATATTCACGCCCATATCCCCGAAGAGGTAGGCAGAGGCACAACCAGGGCATCCACGACTAGCCGAAGACACTAAGTCCCACAATGTGATAGGTGGCAAGCCTATCGCCAACCGGAAACATTACCAATCCCGAGCAACCTTTTTTTTAATTAGAAAATTAAAAACCCAATTTAATATTTGTTTCCCGACCCGGGATTCTAACTCGGGATCGCATGAAGAAAGTGTTGTCTTAAAAATGAGAAAGGGCAATTGGTTCGGTCGTATAGAAAGAATTCCAGATGAAGAATTGACAAAACAGATGAGTATAAAATGCAAATGTGGATTTCTACGATCAAATCGCTCGAATTTTATCCGAGTGTGGATTCAGAGTCTCGGAAACCGGCGTGTTTGTATGAAAAGTTATGAACGTGGAGGGAGCTAGGTAGGTACGCAATGATCGTGACATTTGGCGCTCGATACTCTCTGCCTACCTTGCAAGGGACTTGACGTGAAGATAAGTGAAAGTATGTACCTGATAAAACATATCTGGTTTGCTGAAATCTCCAAAAGGTTCTGCCTCCTTCTGCAGCGCCTCGTATAACTTGATCCGGCACATGATAGCGAACCTCGTCAGCCAGATTTGAAGAGACCTTGGTGTGTGTTTGGTCGGCCTTTGCATTCGGCCGGCACCTAAATTTAAAAATAAAAAAACATATTTACATTAAAAATAAAAAATATCTTCGCCTGTATCGCGGTCGCATTTAATTTTGAAAGTGTTGTTGGTTTCAGTAGTTTATATTAATCCAAGAGTTTAGTCGCATCTGTGGTCTAACGGTCCGGCGTCGGACTTGACTTCTTGAGGTCCCGAGATCAAACCCCACGTCGGCCAACAAAAAAAAATTGAAAATGTGTATTAACAATTTTCTAATAAAAAAGAACAACGTTGCCCCGAATTGGAAATGCGCTTGGTTGGCGATAGGCTTGTTACCTATCACATTGTGGGACTGAGTACGAGACGACAGTGCCCTGTTTGTAACTATCTATGCTTCCTTCTTATAGGATGCGGGCGTACAAATACTTTTTAACCCCCAACGCAAAACAAGGGTTATTATAAGTTTGATGTGACTGTCTGAAGTGAAATGAAATGTGTGTGTGTTGGCTGCGGGAGCTTAACATTTGAATAGACGGACCTATTTCGATGCTATGATATTTGAAGGCTGAGGTGACCGAGATGTTTCGTGGCGACATACATCACACATAGGTTTTGTCGCGGGTTCATTGATTTTTTTAAAATTTTATTATCATAACTTATACCTATACGTACATATATATTGTTTACGCAGATTACTCGGAATTGACGTCAGCTTTTTCTATTTTTACAATTTTCTGTTTTACTTGTTTTATTATTATTGAATATACTTTTACTAAGTTTCTAAAATAGGCATGTTTTTATAGATTATACTTGGAAAATTGCATTTTATTTTAATTTACAATACAGCTCATACAGAGCACAACACTGAATCGCCTCTGTGGTCTTGCGATTCGGCTTTGGACTTGACTTCATGAGGTCCCAGGTTCGGCCGGGGCGGGCAACAAAAATGTGTTTTCAAATTTTCTATTAAAAATAACGTTGCTCGGGTTTGGAAATGCTCAGTGTCTTACTGCTCCTCATAGGAATGTACAGTCAAATGTGTGTATGTATATAAAAATATATAAAAGAGTTCAAGTCAAATTTATTATTATAGCACCGTTACTGATTATCTTAAATTTTAATGCAGATCGCTTAGTAAAATCCACCAAATTTAACGAAAGGTTAGTTCGTGGATGCCAATTTTTAAGGTAGTGTGAACTTTCTCTAACTCTCTGCCTTATTCTTCGGGGATATGAGCGTGAAGATACTTTATTTTTTTTTATAATACAGATCACAATTCGTTAACCAATTGTGATCTTTTCCAGATAAAAGTTTTTGTCAGTTTAATTTCATATAACTTGTCAGTGTATAACGCTTATATTACAATTTAAGAATATACAACATGCGATTTATACAAACACAACCGCGATGCAAAACAGTATCCCGCCATCTTTTGTCGAATTCCAGCAGCTCGTTAATGAGGGTAGGTTGATATTTTTAACACATATCGCGAGATTTTCAAATCTGTTGTTTACGTTTGACATACCCACAGTTCTAAACTAAAATAAAAAGATTTACACTGAGTCTAAAATCAATAATAGTAGTAAGTTCGCCGGGTTAGACAGTATAGTATTAAAAAGCAGCCTATATCACTTTCCAGTTTCCATAAAATCTATCCTCTGTTTTTCGTACCTTCATTCACAAAGCTTCCTTCATGTCGAAAAAAAGGCCAGACAATCAAACAAGCATGAACAAAGGACATTAATTGTAAGTTAGCAAAATTATTACCCCATTTTTTAAAAGCTCTCAATTTGTATTTCGCTTTTGTGCCACTGCGCGTTGTTGGAAACACCAATTAGAAATAAACAGTAAAATTCTATTTTTTTTGTATACTTTGGCTTAGTTCTAAGATTTGGTTTTTAACCTACTAAAAAAGAGGTTCTCATTTTTACAACATATTTTGATGATTATTTTTAAAAATAGGTCGTGGTTTCGAGGTGGTCCCAAATCATTTTTTTCATAAACCAGTGGTTTTTGAGTTATTGTTAACAACGCAGAAAATAAAAACAATAATACACAAAATTATATTTTTTTTTTATGATATCGGAGGGCAAATAAGATTTCCCGATGGCACGAAAATCACGTCACCTAAAGACACCAATGGTACATACAAAACATACATACGTATCTTTACGCCAAGTCCCTTACTGGGTAGGCAGAGTCTTGTACCACCATCTTACCCAAGTAGGTAAGTAAGTTACCAATCCGCAATTCTACCACCTAGTTCGATGTCACAATATTAGTGACAGTTAGCCTATGCTCGCCTTTTAACGAGATGCCCAGCAGGAAAGCAGATGGTCTATTCTGTAAAGGAATCCAGACCGACATGGGGAACATAAATAAAATAATGTGTAAAATTATGCATAAAATCATATTTTCGTTATCAACTTGGACAAATTGGTAATTGTAATTGTAACTATCTTTCGAAAAAAAAATTATCAAATCCCGTCGTGGTACTTAATAAAATAGTTGGAATCGGTTTTTGAAGTTTTACAGCTCTTAATGTTTATTGCTTAAGTATGTCTGCGTCTCACCTTGTCCAGCAGCATTAAGCAGAGTTCCGGTGAGGTTGACGGCAGCCCTTAGGTAGCCGGTGCGGAGCAGCTCGCGGAGCCCCGCCTCGTCCCGGCTCACGTGCTCGGCCCGTACCACACCGCGGCTTCCCGCTGAACTGACGCCTAAGTACTTCACTGCTACCTCTTGAAGGGCATCTTTCTATGACAATGAATGTAGCTTAAGCAGTGGAAAGAAGAAAAGAAAGGAAGGTCCCACAATGTGATAGATGGCAAGCCTATCGCCAACTGGGCACCTATTCAATCTTGAGCAACGTTATCTTTTATTAGAAAATGGAAAACACAATTTCCTTTAATGCCCGAGCCAAGGATCGAACCCTTATGCCGGATTGCTAGACCACAGAGGCAATTTATACTCGATTTTGTTAAATCGGGTAACTTGATGCAAATTTCAACTTGACTTCTGGCAAATGCTAATGCCAAAACCTACAAAAAGAAAGAAAAGGTAAAGTTTGTACAAGTACACTTTCTATTTTTTAATAAAAAACGTATTATAAAATCGCTCCGTCAAACACACTGGCGCATAAATAATAATCTATAAATCGTAAATTATTTATTTCTTGCTTGCATTTAATATAAAACTAAGTTGAGTTTGCTTACAAATAACTCAGAACTTACGCACAAATACTTATTCTAAAGTTTAATAAAAACAATACTTACCAATTCTTCTTCTAATACTAATCCAGGCATTGTTAAAACTTCTCGTTCGGGAAAGAAAGAGCCTTTTGGTGATGATTGTGCCTAAAATATTTATAACATTTAATTATACAAGCACATTTGACTAAAGATAAGTAAAAACCTCAATTATTATTAAATGGCTTAATGATTTCTTTTTCTAAAATCACTGAATTGCTGAATACAATACATAAAAATTTAACAAATTTATGTTTATTTTATTTTATCCTTAATACTCTGACTAGAATACCTACTGCATAATATATGTAATTTCATAATAAAGGTAACTAATTGCAAAAAAAATTATAATATGTTCAAAGTCTATATTTTTAATGCATGTACATTGACCATCAACTTCTGTATCATTTAACAAGAAAAAGGTTAAAAGGTTACATACCTATGAATTGGTTACATTATCACCAAGTAACAAATAACAAAATCTTAGGGAAATTGGGGAAACCCTACATTTTTTTGTTTACTTGGACACTCGTAATATCAAAATTGAAGTCAGATTTTCTTATTTGGACTTTGTTTACAGTAGGTAATAATTTAAAGGATTATAAATGACAGAAACCACAGGTATTTGGCAGGACCTCTTTAGTTTCTGGAGAAAGCTATGTTAGCTGTAGTGGCTATTAACAACAGTGTGAGGTATTTTACTGTGTTGTTGATTGCTTATAAAAACAAGTTAATATAGATAAATCGTGTACATCATTTATTGTTAAAATAATCTGTGTCATTTTAATATAAAGTATCTATACATAGTATAAAGCAAAGTCCCTTTCCGCGTCTGTCTGTATGTATGTATGCTTATATTTTTAAAACTACGCAACGGATTTTGATGCGGTTTTTTTAAATAGGTAGAGTGATTCAAGAGGAAGGTTAATATGTATAATAACATGCTTCATATATTAGACAACCACTGATAATTTCAAGATTTCTAATGCGAAGTCGTAAATAAACATATTTTTTTGCGCTTGCATTGCAAACGCTGGCTGAACTCTACGAGATAGACCAAAATAATGTACTAAGTATTGGTAACCTTAAAAAGGTCTACAAAAAAGTTCGCGATGGTATATGCTTATCTCTTAGGGATAACTTACAATAACCAATTTTTATCCTTTACTTTTTACGAAAAATAATGGGTTATTTACGAAGCGATTTAAAGCAATACAGTATTAATCCTTATCTAATTAAGTATCTTAAATAAATTTTACATTTAATATAGAACAATATAGCCCTTTACAGCATGTAAATTAAACGAATAGTTTCGGAGATATTACAGGTTTAAAATTTAGGGACATAGCGGTTGCGGCGGTACCGGCTGGCCGGCTGGTACTTTGAAATAATGCTTTTTAGTACAAATGATGAAACACATATTTCAGGATTTTTCGAAATTCACCCCCATTGGGGGTTAAAGGGGGTGGCTAAGTTTGTATGGGAAATTTAATTCTATTGAAATATTTTACGTGACACTGAAATAATGCTCTGCAATACAAATTATGAGATACATATCTAAGCATTTTTTGAAAATCAACCCCCATGAGGGTGAACGGGGGTGGCACAATTTGCGTAGGAAAAATATTTAACAGTAATTTTTACCATAATTCCACAACAATGAACCACGTACATCAGTTTATCATTCACGAAAAACACACAAAGAAATTATGATATACTTACATAGTAGCAAAATTGGTTAAAAATCCCTACTTCCCTACTAATATTATAAATGCGAAAGTAACTCTGTCTGTCTGTTACGCTTTCACGCCTAAACCCGTGAACCAATTTTGATGAAATTTGGTACAAAGATAGGATAAACTCTGAGGAACAACATAGGCTACTTTTTGTTGCAAAAAAATAGGGGAGAATGGGTAAAAAGAGGGGATGACTGCTCATATGTAAATTCGCCATTTTTAAAGCTGTAACAGTGAAACTTTGTATTTAAACACTTTATGACAAACGAAAGAATAAAGGCTTCTTTTTATCACTAAAATTGAGGGAGAATGGGTAAAAAGAGGTAATGAATGTTCGTATGGAACATCGTTTTTTGTTTGAAAGGGTATATTTCAGAGGTTGTCCCATGGTCACCAGGTGAGGATCTGATGATGAAACCCTGGGGAAGTCGAGGGAAACTCAAAAAAGTGTTGGCAAGAATAGTGTTTTTGTGGATTATGATCACTTGCTAGCATTCGACAATGGTCACTCCATACTCAGACTCAACAGACTTGCGGAACAGGCTGACTGTTAAGTGTCTTTGAGGGATTTGGAGATATTTACACAGACGCAAGGGAGAAGATCGGCTAGCGCTCAGCGTCAAGCTCAAAATAGAACCATTTTCATATTAATTGGAAAAATTATTAAATAATGTCAGCATTGTGATTCCTTAAAATTCAAAGATGAAACGCAGGGTTGTGTTAATGGTAAGATATTACTTTTGCTTGGTGAACCAGCTGAGCTGCTAATTTCTCTTTTATTGTGCAATTCTGATAAATCTCGAATATTTTTAGCAATATGCGCAAATGCAATTATTGTTTTCAAATGACGTCGTTTGGAGTATGTTCTCCCACATTTTTCTGTGCAAGGTCAAATTTATCACAGAATCGGTTCATACTAATATTAAAAAGCTGAAGAGTTTAATTTTGTTGCTACAATTTCTAAATGTGGGTTTCTGAAGATAACCCCGAAGGGTTAATTCTGCCTAACTGCACAACCAGATCACTCACGACTAGCCGAAGACATTAAGTCCCACAATGTAGTAGTTGACTGTAGCCGGGCACTTATCCAATCCCGGGCAAGTGGCAACGTTACTTTTAGTAGAAAATTGAAACTTCACTTTTTTTATTTGTTTTTTTTTGTTACCCGGACCACAAATATAACACAAGATCTCAAGAAGTAATTCCGAAGACGGACGGTTAGACCTCAGAGACGATATGTATATTTCTAAAATTTCGAAAAAAAAAATCTGTTAGAGGTTTCCATAACTTGCTATACAGTTTAATTTCACAGGATTTGCCGAAGTGCAGATAAAACTGTAAACACAATAACGTATTCCTACTATTTATCTAAGGTGAAATTAGAAAAGAGAAAGTGTATGTTCAGTTTTGACGGCAAAATTGCTGAATTAATTTTAATATTTACAAAAAATAGATGAAACTTTGGATAGCGATATAGACTACATTTCATCTTGAAATTTTAACGAGCAGTGTTGGAGAGCTAAATATCAAATTAGTACACTACGCGGGCGAAGCCGTGGGTAACAGCTAGTTTTTTATAAAATTAACTCATACCTTCAATAAAGTCTTTTTGGCTTCATCTGATGGGAGCCATGCATCTCTTCTTCTATCAGCCTCTTTATCAACAGGTTGATTCTTAAAACAAATAACAAATAATTACATAGGTAAAAATAAATATTTGTTTTAGTATTTGTACAAGTTTGTATGTATTGTTTGTATTAATGATTGCCAAATCTCTACAACAAATTTTAATAATACCTTAAGTATTGTAAAGCTATGTGTTCCAAAAGTAACTTTAGCAGAGTTAAGATTTAGTTTTTTTGTTGTCTTTTAATCCTAAAACTAAATTACGAAAAGTCTGTTAATCTTTTAAATGCTGCATTAAAAATGTTTTGTTTTGACAAGCTTGGTTCAATCAGATCTATCTACAAGCAGCAGGATTTGATTTTCTTCAAATATGTTATATTTTATCAAAATCTTCTCACAATCTTAATAGCAGAAGAATAAGAATAATAATAATATTATATTTATTAAAACAAGCAATTTTTATACAAATTACCAGATATGTTACTCATATGGACAAGACAATTATTGGATATGTGTTAAAGGTATTTTGAGTAGCACATATTTTAAAAGATTCTGAAAGATTAAATATTACCTTGACACTAAGACCATCCATAGCCTCAGAAATTAGGGCCACTGGTGGAGTAATGGTACTACTCACTATACCAGGACCAATTTGTGGTTCTGGTCCTATTGTGTCAAAAAAAGTTGAAGGATCTGGTAGGCTAGATGCAGGTACAGCAGTAGACCCACTAACAGTTGGTACAACTTCTAAGAATTGAATGTCTTGAGACATATTAGCTTGAGAAAATGATGTCGTACTTTGGGTTACAAGTCCTGTTGTTGGTGGACCTAAAAGGAATCCTATTAATATTATAAATGCGAAAGTTTGTATGTATGGATGTATGGATGTTTGTTACTCTTTCAAGCAAAAACTACAAAGCCGATTATGATGAAATTTGGTATGTAGGTAGCTGAAGACCCAGAATAACATAAAGGCTACTTTTTATCCCGGAGTTCCCGCGGAATTGGTACTTACGCGGGTGAAACCGCGGGGCGCAACTAGTAAATAATAAAGATTTACTTATTGGTGATAACTTTTTTATGCAGCAATTAAACATATTTTAAGTGTATGCTTTTTCCAATGAAACAAAAATAAAAGAGATGGGATATTTTAGATTAGCCCAGAGACGTTAATCAATGTCCTGCAACGGATAAATTGAAAATCTTTGGAAATTTTGTGTACAAAGTATAAACTAATCTAGCAGCACCAAACATGTTTTGTCTCTTTTTATAACTATAGTTGAAAGAAGATAGTGATTACTTAGGAAGCGCACAACAAAATGTCAGTTATTCTAAACATATACCTACCATTAAAAGAAATATTTTGCTTTTTAGCAAACTCGTAGACCCTAATATGTTATTAACCCAACATGTGTTAAAAAGTGTAATTATAGTAAAACTTATGTAACAAATAAATGTTTAGACATATTATTAATTCATCTATCCCTAAAGTAAGCAAATTATAGGCTTGTGTTATAGTTATCAGTCAACAAATATACAAAATTATATCAATACATGGCCAGACTGTATAATGCTCATTATCATTGTTAGTGTGGAAAGAATGATAGATAAAAGATTGACAATGCCAATGTGGATGGATGTAGGTACCCAGGGAGACCAAGGTTGACATTCCACAATCAGATCAGATGGATATTATCCGAGGCAGGTGTCAAGTCTCCCAAATCAGCATGTTTGTATGAAAAATGTAATGAATGTGAAGGAAGCCAAAAAAGGTTTGTCAGGATCGTGGGGTCTGGCACTCAATACTCTCTGCCTACCCTGTGAGCGACTTGGCATGAAGATATTTAGTATGCATGTATTACTGTTTAATTATTGTTTAATACTGGCTTGACTACTGAATTAGGCATGTGGATTCATATCTATGCTAATTGGGCATAACCAATTGACACTATAAAAATACACCATAACCAATGTAAATTTATGATAAAATATTGAGGATAATTATTTCTAAAGCAAAAAAAGAAATCAACAAAGTGTTATTGTGTTAGAAAAATAATGTAAATAAAATCATGATAGTTTGTTAATAATTATGGAACCTAGCAATCAGACAGTCTGTCTTTTCTATTTAGTAAGACTTGAACATGATGTTTAATATGTATTTGTAAGAAAAACTAATAAATTATTTGGGTTTGCTGAAAGAAATCTCTTATAGAGATAAGCTCACCTCTTGTATAATTTTACATATTTACTTTTTTTTTTTACTTTTTGTGTACAATAAAGAATTAAAGAAAGAAAATTATAACTAACTTATAATAGGATCGCCTCTGTGGTCTAGCATTCCGGTGTTGGACTTGACTTGTTTAGGTCGTCGTTGGTTGAGCCTGTGCCTACCTTTTCGGGTATATGGGCGTGAAGATACTTAGTTTTTACTTCACTAATAGGAAATAGTTATAGTATAATAACAAGGCGAGCGTTTTCATAATTGAGACATAATTTTTCTAATTGGTTACTAAACGAAAGCTTAAAAGAACATAAAAATTAAACCAGCTGTTGTATCAGTGTAATTGTAAACACATCTGTGATAAACATGTTCATTGCATTTTTTAGTACCTTCAGAACTTCCAAGATAAATACTCTGGATCATTTCCGATGGTGATGTTCCTATTTCGTCAAAAAATTGTGACGCTGGAGGAACTTCATTACTATCGAAGTATTGACTCAAAGATTGCTTGTTATCCATTTAAATAATGTTTTATCTCAATTCTTATCAGTATGTAATTTAAACTTTTAAAATAAATCGTATTTTTTCTTATCATCTGCAAACTGTAAAACTCAAATTACATCAAATGTCATTTAAAGAATTATTACTATTACTGTACTGTACTGTACTCTGTGGTCACTGATTGTCAGTGTCATAGTCTTTCTTTCTTTAGTTTTTGGTAAAACGTAGTGATTATATTCTCTTTGTTTTTGGCCTTCACGTTAGTATATTGCCATTAGTCAAGTAGAATTTACCAAAAACTGGATTCAATTACTATGGTGT
>NJDD01001811.1:213214-224873 GCA_002245505.1 Calephelis nemesis | reverse complement strand
GTCTCGCTGGATGCAGGCCGCTTCCATCCGGTCGAAGTGGAAGTCAAAGGGGGAGGCCTATGTTCAGCAGTGGACGTCCTATGGTTGAAATGATGATGATGATGATGATGATGATTCAAACCGATTCAACGACGTCCCACAGGACATAGTTCGCCGACATATTTTTTTTACAACATGGTGTCCGGTAGCCGCCATTTTGAATTTTGTCTACTATTACGAATACATGCTTTACTCGTTTGGATGCGATATTTTTGGTTTCATTTGGTTTTTTTATTTCTAGAGGAATGAGGGTAATATGAACTTGAGCGTTGTTTTAGAAGATGGCAAAGAGCAGGAAGTGCAGCTATTCGAGGTGTTTTCAGATCAGGTTGCAGCCATAACACAGGTGAGTTTAATAATTGGTTAAATATTATAATATTATAAATTAGCAGTGTCTTATATTGTGATTTTTAGAGCGTAATAAATTATATTTATTCATACACTCATTCATTAGTAATAATTGTGAATGTAAATTATTATTATTAATTAATTAGTAATTATTATTAGTTTTAAGTTTGTCACCGCCATAAAGTAACGCCTTAGTCGATTGCAAAAAAGTCTACCGAATGACCGCCTCGCTAAAGTAGAGAGGTTAGCGTACATCCCAAAAGCCATTAAACATTCACGAAAAATGTTATTGGTGCAGTGTCAACTTCATTTAAATGAGTCTCATATCCTCAATACCAGAAGACGACAAAGACAAGTACTAATTTTGTACCAACAGAAAAGGTAAGGTGGTGGTACCAATAAGGGCGAGTAGTTAGTTTTAGGGCTTTTGACTGCTTAAGAGGAAGACTAAGAATTTATATTACTAAAATTTTGTATACAATATATAAATACAATACATACATATCTTCAGGCCAAGTTCTTGTTCTGTCTTCCACCAAATTCATAACTGTTTTAGTAAATATCACCAGGCTTATAATATTATCGATGCGAAATTCATTATGCCTCTTTGTTGCGCTTTCACGGCTAAACTGCTGAACCTATTGTGATAAAATTTGATATGCATATAGGTAAAGATTCGAGTTTAAACATAGGCTCCCTACTTTTTTTCATTGATCAACCTCCTAGAGACTATTATGGGGGATAAATAAATATGTTAGTATGAAAATCAATTCTATGCTGACGTTGCCACGGATAAACTGCTAATAAAATAAAATAAATTAAAATACTCTGTGGTAGCATTTTCTAATATTTAATGTAGACATTTCTTTTTAGAGTCGCACAGACATGCCCCCAGAAGACATGTTAGCTCTGCAGCTGGCATTGCTTAAACTGGCGCAACGGTGTCACCCGGACAAACTGGCTTATGTGGACCGAGTATTGGCACATACGGACAGGATCTGTGCGGACATACACCAAACTAGGTAGGTTTCAAATAAATAAATTCATTCAGCTTTAATTGATCAGCTTCAGTATCATACATTGAAATATTATTAATCCCTTGCCATCTAGCGGTAAACCCCATTTGGAACACACGACGCCCGTCTCCAAAGAGCTGATGAAAATCCTTAAACTGCCAGCGGACTTTTACAAGGATATCCTGACCCTGATCAAACTCCAGAACTATGCGCCGTTGATCAATAGGCTAAACCAGACCGGGAGACTGACGATCGCTGTACACTTGGTTAACGATGTGCTGGAAAGTGACACTACGATATCCACACCGGAGGATGTAAGTTTTTTTTTTTGTAATAAGTTTGCAAATAAGCACACGGCTCTCTTACTGGTAAACCATAGCCGAGGTCTTTTGACACCATGGATTTTATGTGCGTCACTGTCCCAGGTCATGCGGGGTGTTAGGACAATTGTGCAATTCTGTCGGCTATCCAAACCTTTGGGTCGGAACATGATAATGTTATAATGGCGACAGGAATAGGTGAGGTGGTGGATCCCTACCCGGACGAGTAGCAGCATGGCACTCCGCAACCAGATGTCTTTGATAATGATATATGTTCCCTATGTTCCCTATGTTCGCCACTTACAAACTGCCTGGCAGGAAGGTAGCCAGCAGAAGGCTTTTTGGATATCTTACGAACTGCTTGGTAGAAAGTTAGATGGTCTGTTTAATTCAGGAGACCCGGACTAATACGGGAAAAACAACTAAAAGGCACATAACATTTTCTGATGGTAAGAAATTGTTTGTTTATAGACTCCGAACATATTAATTTGCATGCCGGCCGGCGCCCTCTGAATTTGAACATGGAAGCCAGTAAATTTTAAGGCGATAGCACAGAATAAGTAGTATTATTACGTACAGAAGACGCACTGGTGAAAACGCCAGCAAACTTGAATCTTAAGATATGCAGCAAAGGCTCATATTGCGCTGAGCGAGACCGGATTTACATAAAATCACACGCATGTGAAAGTTTGCATTTCAATCCTGTGGATGATATTACAATTTTATAGACATGTCACAAGAATTCTTTATAAGATCTATGAGAAATACTATATTTTATTCTAAATCTAAATTTAATTTTAATCACAACTGGTATGGTTTTTATTACTGGTTTTGACGTAAGACTGTTTGAGAAGTACCCTGCTTGAATCTATGTAAACTAAGAATTGTAATCCTCCTAGACATACTCGTAGTATAGTGTATGTATATACACTCGCTTGGATGTATACTACAACTTGGATGTAAAATTATGACATTCTTTTGGTAGAATAACTCAGCAACTTTTTTTGTGTGGGGATGATTTAGTCTATGGTTTTCATTGAGTTGCGTTCCTAGGTAGAAGCGGTGCTATCAATGTTGGATGTACTTGTCAAAGATCAACCCGATCAGCCCACGACGGAGCCGGACATGGAAGACTTCATGGAGGAACAGGGGCTATTGGCCAGGTTAATACTATTTCTATTAATATTACAAATGTTTGTTTTGAGTTTATGTGTGCTATTTGACTTTTTGAAAATTTTTTATGAGAAGATGACGAACAAGTACAGGGCTCTCCTGATTCTAAGAGACAATAATTGTGGTCATGTGGTAAATTATGGCGGCGGGAATAGAAAAGTGAGGAGGGGAGTTTCTGCACAGGATTTTACCAACAGTGTTGTTGGTAATGACCAATTTAAATAGTAGATAGTCAGAATGTGGAGGTATAATTGTACTTACTAGTGGTCGCCCGTTGGTTGAAATTCGACGTTAATAAATTTCAACATCTTGTTGATAAGAACGCCATCTTCATTTGTCTAGAATACTACTTTGTTTCCAAACTGTATGGTGCGCCACCTGTGATCTTTTATGGTTATCATCAATATATTTGTTTGTGTGTGTCAAATGCATGGTAGTGTGGGTAATGTTTTATTTGTTGATTTAATGTACTTTCTAAGCGTTATTATCGAAAAATATTAGCGTTCTGTACTTCTCTTACACATAAACTATAAATGTGCCAAATTGTATGCTCCTGCGTCCGCGCAATTTTGGTAAAAAGGGGTCCAAAGTTTTGGCATCACATATTATTATATAATATATAGATTAGTAGGCTTTCCGCCTCTGCAGTATGTATGTGTTGATGTAGTCGGTGTCCCCCAGACTGGTCCACCACTTCCGGTCGGCGGTGGCGGACCAGCAGTACCTGATCCTGAGCGCGGCGCGGAAGGCGCTGCAGCACGGGGGCGCCCGCCGGGTGCAGCACACCTTCCCGCCCATTGTCTTCCATGCCTATCGCCTCGCTTTCATATACAAGGACCTGAAGGATCAGGTGAGGGCTTTCCTTCGCCTCTATTAGCTTTCCGGCATTGGACTTGACTTCTTTGTGGTCTCGGGTTCGGTCCCCGAGTTGGGCAACCAACTCTTTTGTACCACTTCCGGGATATCAACGTGAAAATGGTTTTTTTTATAAATAATTTTACCACATTATGACCATTTACAAGCTATTACTAAATAAAATGGCCTATGTCGAAGAACAGCCTGACCATCCAGTTGCTGCCAGGTGTACATAAATTTTTATTTTCATTATTTTCAGTTTTTATTATACTGTAGTTTAAATTTTGTACAAACGGTCAGTGAAATAAAGGCTTTATCTTATCTTATCTACTAAATAAAGAAAAAGTTTTTTTAAAGCTATAAAGTCACTAACAAGTGGCACCATTTTTTTATTGGTAAGAGCTAATAGGCATCAATAGATACCGTATACGTTACTGGTACGGATTATAAATGACTAGGATCTTTGGCCACGCATGTAAATCCACCGGTTACTCTCAAGTAACAACACAGTGGCAAATACTGAGGTTATATTAGCAGAAATGCATAAGACGTACTAGCACGAATTGTATTTTACCACCAAGATATGACTAACCAACTAATGTAATAATATAATTAATCGCTTGTCTATCACTAATAATTGGTCTAGTGACTCGTCTAAAGCTCGATTCCTGAGTAGGGCAACGCAAAATTTTGTATTTTTATTTTCTTTATAAAAAAAAAAAGTTGCCCTGGCCTAGATAAGTGTTAAGAGCAAAAAAGAGCTGTGACTTATCGATGTCTTTTCATTTAAAAACAGACGCGTGGCACTCGGAGACTGCCGCGGTAAAGCTATTGTATAAGTAGGCATGAGTCACCAGATAGCGGGGCGAGGAGGGGGATCACGCATGCGTAGTAACGCCCATACAACCAATGCCACCTACAGACGAGTTGCTGAACTAAAGCGACAAGCGTGATCAAAAAGTCATTAAAAGTTCTGCTATTCATCGATAGATGGCAAAACTAAAAAGTATCACCGCTGTGCTGGTCGGAGTGGGGGGGTGTTAGGTTAATTTCGTTATGGAATTTCTGAATTCGGTCTTCACGCTCAAGGCTCTCGTGGGCCAAGCTATAGCTTAAAAATAATATTGTCAATTTCGGTTCCAGGACGACATGTGGGAGAAGAAATGTCAGAAGATATTCCAGTTTTGCCATCAGACAATAAGTTTGTTGGTTAAAGCGGAACTTGCGGAATTACCTCTAAGGTTCGTCGCAATTTTTGTAACAAATAAATGTAAAAATGTGTTTTATTCACTGACCTTAAATTATTAAAAAAATAACTAAATTTAAATGAATATTTCTAGGATATATTTCGCACTTTCTGTCGTTGGCACTTGCTGAGAATCTATTGTTGTTATTTGCATAATAGTTAATAATAGTTAAATACATAAACGTTATGTATTTGTAACAGTATAAATGTTTTTTGCAAATTAGCAGCACTTGACTGACTAGACTAACCCTTTTATACATTAAGTATAAACTACCTTCTTATAGATCGAAATTTATGAAACTTATATTATTTATCTTAGACGTCCTACTTAAAGAGTGTAGGTCAATTTGTTTGCGTCGGGATGTGATGATCCATCGCCCACTATTAATCTAGTAATTTAGGTTACTGAATATACCAATGCAGCAAGTTAAAAGTGAGTTGTAAAATGGCCAACAGCTTACCCGAAACAGTACCACAGTTTATCTATTCTCTCCGTTATAGTATCAGTGTTCGCCATTATCTTGTTCTATGCTGGCTGTTAGGTTATCCGGTAGACTGACACACGTGATCTAAAATCTTGGGTGTAAGATAGCGACACGCCAACAAAATCTGCGGTGTTTATAAGAGAGCGTTGTCGCTTACCATTAATATGAAACATTCCAGGCTATACCTCCAAGGTGCGCTCGCTATAGGCGAGATAGGTTTCGCCAACCACGAGACCATAGCGTACGAGTACCTGTCGCAAGCGTTCTCTCTGTATGAGGACGAGATCTCCGACAGTAAGGCACAGCTGGCCGCCATCACTCTCATCATTGCTACCTTCGAACAGATCAACTGCTTTGGTATGTTGAAAGGCGGACCGCAGCCCGCTCCGGTGTGCGGTGACGCGGATTTTAACATTGTTCTGAAATATCTTTATTTGTTTGTACAAACCGCACGGTACAAAACTGTCACCACAAATGCCTGCCGCCATATTTCCAAGTTTAAGTCCGAATGACCGCACATCGGAGTGGTGTCCGGTGCAGTGTAATATGCGCCTAATTATTCTACTTTTTTATCTTAAGCGTGGGCATAACCTTCTGCAACTTGTTAAAATTTTGCATCAAACTATCATCCGATCTTGTAAAATCGGATATCTCAAAATGGTCATAAAACATTTTAAATTTTCTATAAACAATGTTGCCCGAAATTGGATGTGCCCGGTTGGCGATAGGCTTGCCACCTATCACATTGTGGGACTTAGTATCTTCGGCTGGTTGTGCCTCTGCCTATTTCTTTGGGGGTAAGAGTGTCAGATACCTTTTTCTTTGGGGTAGTATGGTCGTTTGGTGTCTATAGGTAGCGCGTATTTTTACTGATGTAAACTAGCTTACTTGTCTTACTTAAAAAGTGTGATTGCATTACTGTACACACGTAAGAAGTAAACTTCTTTATGGCAACATTTTTCATAGAGCTTAAAAGGCTTTTTTTTTCACTTTAAAAACAACTTTGTATAGCGAACTTTATAAGTCTTATTAAAATATACCGGCCGGTGAAACAAAAATCACAAAGAAATCAGTATGAAATTCAGCGATAACATACAGTGGTTTTTCGTGGAGCGTAACAAGAGGTTAATGAACGTAACAGGGAAATCTGAAAGCAAATTTCTCTCGTTCGTCGATAAAGAAGTTTCTATTCAATATTTGCAGGTGCCGAGAACGCAGAGCCGATGCGAACCCAGTGTGCTCTAGCGGCGAGCAAGTTGCTCAAGAAACCAGACCAAAGTCGTGCTGTGGCGTTATGCGCACATCTGTTCTGGAAGGGGGCCAAAGATGGCAAAGAGGTAAGTATCAACATACCTTTAACTTTATATTTGTTATTATTATTAATATTTTAAAAAACACAATATGGTACATACTCAACTGGTTTTGGTTGTCTCCACCACCAAAAACCTTGTAAAGTTTATCCGGGTGTGACTACTTCTTTTCTTAATCTATATTTACATTTAACTGTATATTTGTTGTAACACAATGTTAATAATATTTGTTAGATTTCTACTTTTTATGTAGATGTAAATAGCACTGTTAACCTTTGTAGCGAACAACAATAATTTAGGCCCAGTAAAACTGCAAAAAATGTTGCTATGGTGGTAGCTTTGTTGCCCACTTACAAAACTAACTTAAGTTATCGCTATCTTCTTTCAACGGTAGTACTAGAATGAGACAAAACATGTTTAGTGTTATCCAATTAGTTTTTACATGACAGACATTTTTCTACAGACATTTAATCTATTCCTCGGAAAATGATGATTAAAAACGTCGCGTCTAAACGTTTCATCTCTTTTGTTTTTGATTTGTTAGAAAAACTTAGCATACACTAAAAACTTAAGTTCTAACCAAGTGCTCAGCAGAGATATCACCCAAGTCAATATTATCGTATATAAAGTAAATACCTAAATAAATATTTATGTATAAAAATATATAATTAACAATAATTTGCACACCATAATATGATAGAATATGTTAGTATGAATAATTTTTGAACACACATATTCAAATAAATAAATAAATTTCATTTAAAAATTTAATTCCATATTGCCAGTACATACACACATACATAGTCTTTCATTTAAATATGATGACAAAGGGATTGCGCTGGATTGTAACGAAATAGAATAGTCTAAGATCCGAAGTAAGGTCGACCTTCACCGAGCTGATAACAGGATGAAACCGGTTTTATAGCAAATTTGGTATATCAGAAAATATATTAAAAATGGGTTGCCTAAAAAAATTCAATTGTGACCAGAAATTCGAGTTGTGAGCCATCCGGAAGGTGTAGGGCGGGGTGGAGCCCACTGCTTCTGCTTTCTCAGTATTAACGTAAAAGCTCTCGCCTTATCTTGTTTATGTTGGGGTTGCCATATCTTATTTAAATTGGGGTTGCCATTGTAGAAGATTTACTTCATTGTTTACTTTTTTTTATTAAACAAATTCTAGTTCTAAGAAATGCTGTAGATGGTGCTCACGAATAATGTTTAAATGATATAAATAAAATAACTATTATTTATTTACTGGTAAGAAACGTGGTTCTTACATTTGCATTCGTGTGTTATTTTTTTCACTCAGTGCTTTATTATAATAGGATAGGCAAATGTATGAAAATGTTTATCTCATAATGCATTTAATGTAATTATTAAAAATTAAATTAATGAATTACATTCCACTGAATCTCCTTGTCGTCCTCATGTTAAAGCCTTGTTACGTTTCCCTATTAGTTATTCTACTTTTTACTCTCAGTCATTCACTGTTCGTGCTGTTAAGCTGTGGAATGATTTACCTGATAAAATTCGTGCCAGTGAAACATTATATATGTTTAAGAAACTACTAAAAGAGCACTATCTCTCACAAACTTAATTTTTTTTAATCGTCGTTTGTTTTTTGTCTTTGTATTTCCAGTTACGTATATAATTATGTATACTTATATATGTTTACATTATCTATATATGAATTATATATAATTATGTATACTTATGTATGTTTACATTATCTATATATGTATTATATTTATTATGTTCATGTATATATTTATTTATTTTGATTATATTTTGTATTATTCCAAGTATGTATTTCATAGTCAACAAATCATGTATGTACACCTAGTCTACGTTTAATTTTGTTACTGTTTTTCCTTTTCACGTGTCAGCTGGTAGAAATCTCTGTTTCTGGAGATAAGCTCGGCCATTGTACTGTATTATCTTTATGTTTGTGCTTAGTGTTAACGTTTTTTTGTGTACAATAAAGATATTATTATTATTAATGAATCGTTGCAACCTCCCAGTGGCCTCTAAACGACGCGTCCCGAGCCCTGGACTGCCTCAAGAAGGCGGCGCGTGTGGCGCAACAGTGTATGGACGGCGGCGTGCAGGCGCAGCTGCTGGCCGAGCTGCTCGGGCGGTACGCGCTGCTGCGGGAGCGGGGCAACCCCAGCCTCACCACTAACCTCATTGACGCGGTAATTACATACTACATATGTTACCAGACACACACACGCGCACGCACGCACACCAAAACACCACACGGATTAACCATGAATAATTATTTAAAGCTACAAAACATTCAATTCAAATAGTATAAGTTTATTATTGAGTAAAAAAACCCTAATTTAGAAGAATGAAGATTTCCTTTATTTTAATATGTTATAACTAATATAATGGTAATAAATATCCCAGGACAAATTGCACAACTTGATCAAAAAAAGCAAATTATATGCTTGTGTTATGGGTGCTAGATAATAATTTTATACATAGAACTACTTAAAGCCACTGGAATAAATTTAATAAACATCTTAAAATATTGTTATCAGATAATACAAAAAATCCGCGAGGAGCTGGGCAATCTCGACCAATCCGAGGAAGTGGAGCAGATCACCAAACACTTCCACAACACACTGCAACATTTGAAGAACAGGATGGAGTGTCCCGACCCCGAAGGACTGGGGTACGAGGGGCTGGTGCTATCTTAGGTATCCATATCATATAGTGGGTCTTCTTCGTAGTTTTTGAAATATGATTTTAGTGCACCAAAACTGAAGCAACCTACTTTAATTCAATGTATCTTCATGTACAATATAAATGCAGATGATGTAGTATAACCTATGATCACTTGATCAAAGTAAAATAATATTATTGGATAGCACCTGCTATAAACAAAAAAGTATCAAAATTGATATATCCAGCACTTGGTCATTTAATTGGAGGTACATTAAAAAAACGTATGGATCGTCTAAGCTGAAATGACGCGCCTGAACCTCGTATTTACTGACACATATATTTATATTTTACAACACACATAAAAACACTTCTGTAGTTTGACCTTGAGTTACCTATTCTTCGGATTTGTTGCTCAACTATAGTACCCGTCACGAAAAGCTATAAATTATGTAAACAAACGTTCGGGAGTTAACAACATTTGGTTCAAAGATAAAAGTTTTTTTTAAATATTTAATTATAAATTCAATTATTAATAATTTAAATATGTATAGTAAATTACGTATGTTTTGACATTTTTTTCGTGGCAAATTGATTTCCTTAGATGTACTGGGTACTGGCTTCATTATACGTTAATACACAATAACAAATAATGGATAAAAAAAATTAAAATTAAGGCAACAATTAACAAAACTAACAACAATAACAAAGTGATAACGAAAAGATAAAAAAATAACAATAACAACCAAATCCGCGATTTTAACAAAGCAATGAAAAATTCAAAACTCGAATGACGCGTTTATTTCAAAAAGGTTTGCATCCCCGGCGACCGGCGCGTCCCCGTACCAAGACACTCAAACGTCAGTCGTTAGATATGATCCGACTAAATTAAGTAGGTTGTTACTTTCATATAACCCGTCTATATTTTTATTTCGATTGAATATGGTCAGTTCATTATTGTCTCGAAGTAATAATAATTACTTGGTAAAAGATGTTTTTTTTACATAATTTATAGCTTCTCGTGACGGGTACTATAGTCATAAATTGTCCGAGCGTGAGACAGAGCAGACGTCTCTCCCATTCAATATGTCACAATTACTATAACGAGCTTTGCGGATATCAAAATGTGATAGTTGAGATTGCAATAGTCGAATAAATTTAAACTTAACACCCAGATATTTATAATAGTACTAACACGTGTAATATATTAACTTACATAAGTAGTAATCGCGACAGCTTGGGCAATCTCCACCTATATTCGAATTCACGATTTTTAGGAATCGTTCGAAAATGTATCT
Source organism: Calephelis nemesis (assembly GCA_002245505.1). Lineage (NCBI taxonomy): Eukaryota > Metazoa > Arthropoda > Insecta > Lepidoptera > Riodinidae > Calephelis > Calephelis nemesis. The sequence goes on along the minus strand of NJDD01001811.1, from coordinate 214,113 downwards.
TTTTGTTATTGTAAATGCATTTATTTTGTGTAGGCGAGCGAATGGCCTCACATATTATATTCTGTTAAATTATTGTTTATAAACTCTTATTTTTTTAGTATGCGAATAACGTGAATTATACTCAAAAATATGTATTTAAATTGGTTTCCACAGTGATTTTCTGAATTAATAAAAAAATATTTAAAACTACAATAACAAAATCGTTATAAAAATGTTTCTTTCATTCACTGTTTTTAATTTTTTAGCTCGAAAAATGTGAAAATAACACTAAAATAGTATGGTTACATGACTGCATAGAATTTACAATATTTAAATAGAATAAATAAAATAAAGATTGTCGTGTGTTTGCCAAATTGCAATAAGACGATGACGAGCACTGACAGGAAGATAACCACTCCGTCTTGTTAATAAACTCGGGCTAAAGAAGTAGTAAAATTAAGTTGAGATTATAGTCCGTATCACATTGTATTTAATACTATTATACCAAAAAAAACCTTGGAGTACTTTACTCCGTATTTAATAATAAGGCGATCTATGTTTCAATATGAAGATGACCCACTATGGTTACCAAACGGTATCCTAGTGTTCGATGTGGGGAGATCTTTATGTATTTAGTATGAAGTTTACATTGTAAGTTATAATTTAAAAATGTTTATAAATAAAGTGTATATTATTTTTAAAATGGTTTTTAATTTACTAATTGTCGCACGTACGTACGTCTAAATATGACTTTATACCTCATTTTGTTAGAATTAGAAAAGACAAGCATAGTCAAATAAGCATCTTTATCGCCGACTTACCGGACGGATTTTTTTTAAGTTTCCTCATACAGAACAGGTGGAACGAAGTTCGCCTGGACAGCTAGTTTATAGTATTAACTTATTAGTATAATTAATTAT
>NJDD01001811.1:202810-212996 GCA_002245505.1 Calephelis nemesis | reverse complement strand
CAATTTATGGTAAAAAATTACCATCCGAGCGAAGCCGGAACGGGCAGTTAGTTAACTTATAAGTATATTAACTTAAGTTTAATTTATTATTTAAATTTTAATAAATTAATTTATCATTTAGGGATACAAAAACTGGCTGTTTTTCCTTGGGTTCTATCATCGAATCCAGAATTGTTGACAGTGTGACCACCTCGAAAGTATTTTCTTTCAATAAAAAAAATCGTTTCAAAAATACGGAGAAATCGATTGATCATAAAAAATACAAATATAATTTATATATATCTTTATATATATAATTCTTCTGTGAGTGTGTATGTCACTGAACTCCTTCTAGACGGCTGGACCGATGTTGATGAAAGTTTTTGTGCGTTGTTCAAGGGAATTCGAGAATGGTTTAGATTCACAATTTGGTCTCCTGGAAAATGTTTTTTTAATTATTTTTTTAATAATAAGTCGTTGTTGATCTTAGAATGTTTCACATCGAATCCGACAGACTGCGCTACTGTCGAAGCATTACGAAGTTTGCTGGCTCAGCTAGTAATTTATATAAATAAAAGGAGGTCTTTTAATAATTTGATTAAAAATAACAACATTCTTTATAATATTTTATTTCCTTGAACATTATTCCTATTATTCAACATAATCTTTTCTTGTCGTTTCTTTTCTTCTTTGAAAGCTTCTTTATTTGCCTTTTTCTCTATTCTTCTCTCTTTCCTGTATTCTTTGAGAAGGCGTTTTCTTTCTTTCTTTTCTTCAGGTGATTCATCTTTTGGCCTAAAAGCAGAAATTCTAGTTAACCCAACTTGTTATGTTGTAAATTGAAGTATTACCAGTCTACCATTTAGATATTTTAAGATTTTCCTGTGACATAATTTCGATGTCTACATACCTTATGGAAAGAACACTCAGTGTAGACAACACAGTTTCAGCATTAGTCTCCTCGTCATCGGAATGCTCCCCGGTTTTGTCGTTCATGGCGTTGAACTTCGCTAACGACTTTATTGTGAGTTTGTTGTCTTTGCCCAGGGTGTCTTCTGGTAGTCCGGTTTTTGTATTTATTTTAATTTTATTAGGTTTCTGAAAAAATAATATAAAATCTTGTAAAAACAGAAAGAGGGAGGGAGAAAGGGGGGAATATTTAAAATCAGTAAATCCACTGAGGTGAGTAAAGATATTCAGAGATATCAAATAACATTTAAACGAATCTTAAGTCACAATTTCGTATGGGGAATGTCGACTTAATGAATATAATTATTGACGTCTTCGTATGCGGCAGCATAACTGAAACAAATTCATAATAATATAATTGTTGATGTGATGTTTACAAGTTTTATTATTTTAAATATTACATACATAGATACATATCGTCACGCCAAGTCCCATACGGGACAACCCTTTCTTGCTTCCTTCACATTTATTACCCTTTTCATACAAATACGCCGGTTTCGGAGACTCTTGACACAACCCTCGGATAATATCCGATTGATCTGATCGTGAAATGTCAGCCTTGGTCTTCCCGGGTACCTACATTCATCCACATTCGCATTGTATATCTGCTTTGTCAATCTTTCATCTGTCATTCTTTCCAGATGACCGAACCAGCGGAGCATGCCCTTTCGCATTTTAACACCAACACTTTCTTTCAATCCCACTCTTTCGGATTTCACTAATACGAATGCGGTCAGCGAGCATTACACCACAGATTTTCCGTCACGTTCACTTGCTCCAGTACTACATCATCAACCAAAACTCTTACATCCGGTCTGGCTACGTCTCTTTCAAACACCATTATTTTGGTTTTCGTGGCATTCATTTGGTTAGAATAGTGTCTCATTCTGATTTTTTATATAGTTGCATCTACTATTTTGTCAAACCATCATATTAATATTAGAAATGCGAAAGTTTGTATGTTTCTTTGTTACTACTTCACGCAAAAACTGCTGAACCGATTTTCATGAAATTTGGCACACACATAGATGGTACCTCGGATTAAAGTAAGTATAGGATAGTTTTTATCCGGAAAAATGTTCTTGTGGGACCACGCGTGCACAGCTAGTATTGTATACTTTATGTTTTAGCAGAAAATACATTTTTTTTAATGCTATCTCTACATCACGTTTTAAAGGAAAACAGGACACAAGCACTCTCTATTTGTAAGTAAATTATGTAAAGTGATTATACCAATTCAAGCAATTCAATGTTTAACTCAACTTTGATTCTAATTACGGTCACTGTGTTAGTGATAAATATATCGACGTTAACGACGACGTTGTTGGTAGACGTTTCCCCAAATAAGGGTAAACAACATTTTTTTTAAATCTAGACTCACCTTAGGTTCTTCGATAAGCTTAGGGTGATTATATATGTTGGAGTAAGTAGAGAGAATGGTCTCGCAGTCCCACTTCTCTTTTGGCTCCACCTCCATTGTGACCAAGTCTTCTTCTGACTCTTCTTCTATTTCTTGTAGACGCTGAACTCTAGAAATTAGACCAAATTATTATACTAGATATGATATATATCATACTTTAATAAACGTGGATTAACGTGGTTATATTATACTCTGTATCACATTGTTATAAAGACTACAATACCAGGCTGAACTTTGGAAAACTATACTCCGTGTTTATTAATAAATCCATAAATATCTCACCACAAAAAACCTTGTTGAACACATGTTTTATTAAACACCGTTTTAAATTGTATCCTCAACCAATAACGTGTTGCCACGTCATCCAGATGTTGCATATTATTGGTTGGATATCAAATTTAAGACGGTAGCGTTTAATTTATTTTGTGGGAAGGCGTTATATCTCTCCTTGAATCAATGATATCTTATATTTGACCAGTTTTGATAAAACATAGTTTAAATTTTAATCTGGACACCTATGCTAAGGAAACAGCTAAGACTGACTTTTTTTTATTGAGACAGCGAACAAACATACGGCTCAGGTCTCTTGCTAGTATTTTTATGATTTTTTTATGATATTGGAAGGCAAACAAGCAGACGGATTTCCTGACGTTAAGAAATTTACGCCGCCTAGAGACACCAAAGGTGGTAATGGTGCGTTGCCAACCTGAGGCCGGGATGTTAGGCCTCGAGCAAAAGTAAGTTTACCGGCTACCTTACCCTTCGAACCGGAACACGTCATGACGTTATGGCGGCAGGAATAGGTAAGGTGGTACCACCGTACCAATCCGGGCGAGTCGCTACTACCACCTAGTCAGATGTCACGGTGTTAGTGACGGTATGCCTATGCTCGCTTTTTACGAGCTGCCTGGCAGGAAGACAGATGGTCTATTCTACAAAGGAGCCTGGACCAACACGGGGACAGTAGTAGGATATAATCATGGTCTATAGACATAAAAAAAAGGATCTTCACGTCCATATCCCCGAAGAGGTAAGCAGGGGCACAACCTAAGTCATGTAGTATGTATTACAAATACATTCTTGAGAATATTTTTAACTAGCTTTTTACGAACAACTTCGTCCGAATAGTTAATTTTTCATACAAACTTTCACGCCTGTTTTAGTTTTTTAGAGGTTAAGTCATTAAAAAAATAGCATATGTTGAGCGCGGATCACAACTACATGTATATCTAATTTCATTAAAACCGGTCCAGTAGCTTAGCCGTGAAAGCGTAACAGACGGAGAGATAGACTTTCGCATTTATGTATTATTTAGTATGGATACAGACACATCTCTACTACGAGTGGACATACAGATATGAATACAAATATATGTTTCTTCATGTTTATATGTACCAACCTTGCAACCTCCTTCTCTCTATCCAGCTGGAGTCTCCGCTGCGACTCCTCGAACTCTTCGGCAGCTCTGAGCAGCATGTCATGACTCTCCGGCATGAAACCTTCGATCTCGTCCAGGTCTAGCGCTCCCACCTCTGTGTCGTCGTACTCTTCGTACATCTAAATATTAACCATAGTTTCAATATATTTTCAAGTTTCACAACTAAGGGAAATTCTAAGAAAAACTGCAAAAACCGTCTTCAACTACTTTAGTAGGTACTTTGTCGCAATTTGATTTTTTTTCTAAAGATAAATAAAAAAATAAGCATCACCCATCTTTTTTAAACAGAATTATCAAAATTAGTTCCTAATTGGCTGAGTGATCGAGTAACAAACAAATCAAAAATATAAAAAACGTAATCGAATTGCTAATTTCTTTTTTTGGAAATGGTTTAAACAGTGAAACATTTTTTTTAATGTTTAATACCGTTTAATAAGTATTATGAATATGTTATTTACGGAAAAACCAGCGGTATGCATCCTTACTTAAATAAATATATCAATTACTTACCCTTTCAAACCTGTTGTCTAATAGAGAGAGGCCCTCATTCCTCCTGATCACACTGGACGTCATGGAGTACTGCGAGAAGCGAGACTTGGTATCATCCTTGTCACCCCATGATGGCATCCGTCGTCGACCCTGAAAAACACATTAGCTACGCTGGAACCTCTTCATAGATCAGGACAAAATACTACAGGCGTTAAGGTGTAGTAAAATGAAGTAATAAACACACATTGAAATACTTTGATATAAACTTTCGCATTAACAATATGAATTAAATCTTAGTCAAACTTTATTTACAGCTTTAACATACTATATTATGTATATGGATTAAACAACAGAATTAGTTCAGTTTTCACCAAACACTAAAAAAACCGTCTGGAAACATGGAGTGTTGACTAAATAGCGATAGAGAAAAACTCAAAACATTTGATTTTATGTGTATCCTTTTTAATCCTAGTTTGAAATTTAAAAAAACAAACAAATGATTGTATATAGGTCCACGTAAAAAAAAAAACAGATTTATATGTTACTGATTGTTAAAACTGATATGTAACTAAAATAATAAGAACTGTTCTGAAAGGTTGTCTTGAAGGTTGATAACTTAAAATTGTTCGTTTAGTGCATTTTACTTTGTATTTAACGCAGACTTAATACTCTACAAAAAATATATTATATCATAATATTAACTTTTGAAGACAATGTTAATATGCCCATATATTATTTCTTGCTGAAGGAGTAAGATACTTGGCATGATTTTTACCTGACTTTCATTTATTTTAACATGGATTGCACAGAAACAGGTCAAGTGAAATGTTAACTAGGTGACCACTAAATTATATCATTTATAACTAAACAAAACTAGCTGTTACCTGTAGATAAACTAGCATATTAAAGTTGTTAAGCTCTCCCGCGAAAATCCATTTACTTATCGCCTTAAAACGAAAGCTATTTCGCCCCAGTTTTCTAGCTGTCTCCCACATATAAAAAAATTACAAGCGCGTGAGCAAGCTTTACAAGCGAAACCGGTAGGCTATTTACAAAATAATAAATTATAAGTGATACGTAAAACAGTACAAGACGAGTTTCTTTATTAAAAAAATATGAATATTTGGAAGTTTTACCAAGCGCCGACGATGGAAAATAATAAATAGCAAGCTTTAACTTCATTTCTAGTCTAATATCTGTAGTGAATGGTGAGAAGTTCGTTAGGCTTTTCTTAATCTGTGTCATTTGGAAAACTTCCACAACAGTTACACGGGTTCCGCAGAATTAGCAAAATAAAAGCTTATTCTACTACTGTTAACATTGGCGAAATTAAAATAAGAACAGTAGTTGCAATAAGCCATAGAGGTATAAGAGAAACAATTTTAGTAAAAATGACTCCATTGCTATATGAAAGAAGAATTAACAAACATACACACACACACATTCGCATTTATAATATCAGTATTTTCTATATAGTTAGATATTATTACCTGATCATTACTGTCATCGTCTGAATCAAGATCAGAGGCAAATGCTTTGTCTGAGTCTTCATCACCTTCACTATCTTCATCTTCATATTCCTCATCATCTGACCCTGAAACATTACTTATTGCAAATAAATCATTAACATATTTATTTTATTTGTATTTATGCTAGTTTTCACTCGCATGTTCGAATTTTTTTTGTGCAAAAGCATATTTTTTTTATATATTAACGCCTATGTGTTCTTCTGATGTATAAACTACTTACATTTTTATTTGATGTATTTGTAATTTATCTGTATTTGGTGCACAATAAAGAGTTATTGTATTGTATTGTATATTATTGTAAAGTTTCATCTATATCAAATCAGTAGATTTTACTCTATTTATGAGTAGTTTAAGTTTTAGCCCCGATGACGCTGTATAAGCGAAACCAGTAGGCTCTTTACAAAATAATAAATTATAAGTGATACGTAAAACAGTACAAGTGTTTATTTGTTTAAAAATATGAAAATATGAAAAACATCCATCTATTCTCATAAACTTTTGCATTTATGATATTAGTATAATTTTTATCAATACATTCTCTGAACTTAGGCTAATTTTAGAAACAGATATTTTAAGAAAAATAAGTGTTGAGTTAGTACTGAATTATTATTAGTAGATCAGGAAATAAAATATATACAGCCAGTATAGATAATATAACATACACTGCTGACAAATTTGAAATAAAAATGTTTATGAATAAAAATACACATACCTTCAGCCATTGCTAAATCAATGAAGTTATCTTCTAGTTGATTTTCAGGGTCATCAAAATCAAAGTCTTCATCCAAAGCAGCTACTACTTCTGGATCCAAATCCAAGCATAAACCTGTTAAATGTATACATGTTGTTAATTGAAAAATTCACTAGAAGCTCAATAATTTGACATCTGTCAAAAATCAATTAAAAAAATATATTCCATTCCTCACATTTATTAAATACTTGCAGCCAGCAATGGATATGGCGGTTATTGATGTAAATTACTACAAATTTCTGTTTACTTACAGGATGTTCCAAAGATTTGAATTTCATCAGGAAAAGTAAATTAATAGAACAAATAAAATCACAAAATCTTTACTGTTAAACAAAATAAATTTCAGTTAACAAAAATAAAACTCTTCTAAAACATTAAATGAACACACATTCTGGAATAGTTATTATTAATACAACAATCAACAAAGTATAATAAAAATAATCAACATCTCTTATACTTTTACCCGAAATAATCTGTTAAGTATATAAAAGTGTCCTTGTCTCATGACTAAACAAAAAATATATTTTAATAAACAAACAAAACTCTTCTAAACCATTAAATGAATACTAATTATAAAGCAATGACACAGTCTTAAACCATGAAATTAATTATTAATACAATTTTAATAGAACCTGATCAAAAAATGTAATAAAAATAATCAAATTAGTTGTACTTAAAAATAGTAATATGCTTATTACGTGTGTCTATGATAACTACACAAAATTCTCAGCTTCCTCCAGCGGTACACATTCTAAGTCAGAATTTTCTTCATTATTATCAGTTAGGGTAAAGAGGTAAGTGTTTTGCACAATATCTGAAAAATATAGAATAATACTAATTTAAGCAATACTTCATGCGAAGGTTTCGGGTCAAAAAAGAAGAAAATAAGTAGGAAGAATACATTTAAATCCCAGTAAAATAATAAAAAAAAAACTACTCATAAAAATAAAAACCCGACTTCAAAACTGAAAATTAAAAAGTAATTTATATTGTTATTAAGTACTACAAAAAAATCGGTATACAGGCAGCGGAGGAACATACATAAAATAATAATATATAAAAAAAAGATCCCGACGAATTGAAACCTCCAAATTTTTAGAAGTCAGTTAAAATTATTTTTTGCCTTATTTGTGATGATAAAATATTTGGGTACTTATCAATCCTGACAAAAAATTGAATATTATTATTATATTGAAAGTATTACATTAGTTTTAGCAAAATGACTCAGTAATTATGACATTGTTTATGAAATCAACCTGTATAGCAAAATTTAAAAAGATTTGACTCACCGTTTAAGTCGTTGTTTCTCTTTCTTCCAATTGTTTTTGCTCACGACTCGCTTTCTAGCATGTTCTGGAGATATTTTTTCTATATTTTTTTGTAGATCCGACATTATTTGAATTAATAATTGCAAAAAAACCTAACACAAAATCGTTACCAACAACGACAATCTCCATAACTAAAACAATCACGCCATGACACTTACCTGTCAAAACTCAAACTGGACTTAGCGTTTATGGATTGCAAGTTGTTAAAAATCTGACAGGTTTTAAAATAAAACGGAAGATTTAAAGGCGATTTACTCTGGATCTGGCCGACTTAGGCTTAAAATTTGTTAGTTAGTATTACAGTACTCAAGAAGCCGAATCCATAGAGTATAGTATTGCAATTTTTTTAAAAAGTGGATCTGGCGGGTATAGATTCTATACGACACAATTGGTCCATCAATTGAGCCATGACGCTTTGATCAAGGGGAAAGAAGAAATTCATTTTTATATGTAACATTTGCAATCTCTGTAGTCTAGTAGACTACTAGACTAATATTTGCGAGGTATATGGCTGGTTGAAGTTGGCATGAGTACATGACATCTCAGATTCAATTCCTGGGTAAGGCAACTTAAAATTAATCATTTAAAATTTTCTAGTAAAATCATTGTTGCTCAGATTCGATACGAGCTTAGTGGGTAGATTTTAATTAAATAAATATTTGATTCACTTATACCATTTTCAATTAGTCAAAAATCAGAATAGTCTTTTTTCACCTTGAGATGCAGCTTTGTTTAGCAGCCCAATATCTTCCTCCACCTCAGATGCAAACACAGAGCTGGGTAATGTAAGAGTATCTTTTATTTCTTTAATTCCTCCCTCTGTTTCATCTTTGGGGATCTGTTTTTCTTTCCTTTTATGTGTGGTTTTCTGAAAATATCGTAAAAATAACATCTCGTTTCTAACATGTCCCTAGACAATTTTTTAAAATATCAAACATTTTTAACACCTAATATCATGTGCAGCTTTGTACACTACATGTCAATTGTCTTTTTTGTATATAGGAAGCCTAACAAACATATTAGCTTTAAATATTTTAGGTAACAAATACATGTTTCTTTATTTATAGAAATCCAAAATATTAGCAGGGCTTATTAAGGTTAATTTCTATGCTTCAAATTGAAATAAGAAAATGCTTAGAACTGCCATTGTATTGACAGGAATATGGAAAAACTTAATTGTTCTACTACTAGTAATAGTAGTAATTCAGAGCCATTGCAGAAAATAAGATACAATTGCTGCAATTTTAGTAGGCTTTTCAAATGTCACTCTTAATTCATATTTTAAATAACCTAGAACCTAGAAGACCTAGAAGAATAAAGTATATAGAAAGAACCTAAAAGATAATAAAGTTTTTATTGTATATTGAGAAAGCACAAAATGCATTTAAACAAATATAGCATGGGCTTCCAACAAGTGCCAACAATGGAAAGTACAAAAAGATTGAATGTGTATGGTATGTTTACTTACAGGCTGCATGACCATAGTGACTTCTCTAGTGTCTTTAAGATGTTGGAGATAGTTGTAATCATCATCAAAATATATCCCATATTTTTGTTGTTCTACTTTACGTTGCTCAGGTGTCAATTCCTGCAAGGTAAAAAATATTAGAATTCATCTTGATGTGTGGTGGTTGTCTACCATGCATTTCTGTCGACAATTTTTGTCTCACGCTACGCTTTTGTAGAACCAGATGCTGGTGGCAACTTTTATGAAGTAGGTGTACATAGATTGATCCTTTAGGAATATCATTTTACTAAGTCACTATCAACTTTAATAGTTAAAGAAACAATTTTGAACTACTACAGAGACTGTAAAATTGCTACTGAAGGTAATTAATGGAGTTCTAGTTAACTAAATTATAATGTTTTCAATAATTCCTTTAATAGTAACCTAGTTTAATATACATGATACTTACAGGTTCTTTCTCCTTTTTTGTTGGCACATTCGCATTGACTGGCACGAGGACACGCTGAGGAGCACTTTCATCAGCTATCAAGGGATCCCTCTGGGATCTGTGTACTAAGTTAAAGGTGACAGCCTTCTTACGGTCTATAAACTTTCTAACCTTCGGCTGGAACCAAGTATAATATTATTTTATCTGTGTATACAATGAACTAGATTTTATTTTAAAAACAAACTTCATGTACTTACCATTCTTTCAACTTATTTTATTGTAAAAGACAAAAGTATTGCAAAGTGCAAACAAAAAACGTAGGTAATAATTTACACACGTTGTTTTGACTCATGGTCTATTATCATATATACAGTGGTCTCGAACGTCA
>NJDD01001811.1:166814-196220 GCA_002245505.1 Calephelis nemesis | reverse complement strand
AAAGGACTATGAAGTTAATGACATTTATACAATGTAATTATCAAGAAGGAGTTTATTTGTTAAAAAGATTGTTGTTTAAAATTTTGTGTACTTCACATATTTTATAGATTTGCATGCCATTTCTTTTTTAAAAACTTTTTTGCTAAAAACCGTATTTAGAGCAATTATATTCATTTCATTTCATTTCATATAGGGTATGTATCCAAGCTATCCTCTGAACTGGAACACAACCAATGATTATTATTATGAGAGCTAAAGAGGTCCTTACCTATAGCCCAAGGATCACTGCGACCTAAATTTTATCTATTCTGATCATCCTACAATTTTCCTAAGCTTGCATGTGTTTTGATAGACTGTCATTTTCTAGGAACTGTGCAATGTTCTTTTGTGTGTTATACTGTGGTGATGTTTTGTATTATATGTCTTCTCAGAAGCAACTTTTCAGTATAAAATTGGTATTATTTAGACAGGAAAACATAAGGGTTTAATGGTAATAACAATAAAACTAGATATTTATATAAAAATAAACAGAAATAATTTAATAATTTACAAAATTGCAGTTGGCAAGATTTTCTGAACTTTACACCTGGCAAAGAGAACATTTAAACGGACCAGAGTTTGTTTTGCATGATGGTCCTCCCTATGCTAATGGTGATCTACACATGGGACATGCTGTGAACAAAGTAAGTTTGTTTAGAAAAAGTTTTTGATATTTGAATATTGTGTGTTTGATATCTGTATTGGGATGGAAGGTAGGTATACCGTGGATGTAGAAGGTATGGTATTTCAAAGCAAGGTTTTGCATAATTCTGGCATGAAGATGTGTATGTAGGGTTGTTGTGTCAGATCGCATCCACTTAGTGGAGTTTGTAGGTTTGAGGTAGAATATAAAAAGGTTCTAGATCTAGTATTGAATTAACGAATATTGTAACCCAGCCGTGGTATAGTCTATTTTAGGATTAAGCTACGTTTTAGCCAAAATATCTAGTGATTATTTTTTAATAATTAAAATAATCGAAATATGGCGATTTGACCAGTTTGCGTCCACAAAATACAGATCGCGTCCACCCATGGACCAGTTTGCGTCCACCAACTTATAAAGGGGTTAAGGGGAGATTTTATTAAGAAAATTTATAGAAATGTTGGGTTTTAATTCTTTCCTTATAAATACATATGTTCATGCCTAGTTCCTTACTGGGTTGGCAGAGAATATCGAGTACCAAGTGTCACTAGCTTCTTTCACATTCATACCTTTTTTCAAACAAAGAAGCTGGTTGTGGAGACTGTGATGGCAAGGTTATATTGCCCTGGGTTAAATTGCCAATGGAATATCAACTTAGGTCTCCCCGGGTAACTAAGTACGTCCTTCCAGTTTCGCAATGTATATCTGTATTGGCAATCTAATCTGCCATTCTTACAACATGTACCAAACAATGGAATATGCCCTTACTCTATATTGTAACTAAATACTTATTTTTAATCTCACTCTTTCTCTGATCTTATTGTTACGATTGCCGACAATTAAACTATCCCTGCAAAAAGCACTACCCGGATAAACAGATTCATTTATTTGCACCAGCGCTACGACGTTTACTAAAACTCTTACCTACATACCATAATACGTTATGACTACATCTCTTTCATGTGCTATTTTGGTTTCATTTGCATTCAAATGTAGATACGCCTTTTTCTTTCCAATCCTCATTCATTAGTTCATTACTGTTTGCAGCTCAGATGATTTCTAGCCTAAAATTACATCATCGATTGTTTATATAAGGCAGGTCACCACTAGGTCATATAAATTTTTTTTTCGCATCTACAATATCTTAATTTTAGAATACAGACATTTTAAAATCTTTAAAAGATTTTGTTAGATCTGCAGGTAGCCAATTTTCTCTTAGAGATTTCACATTGAGCACGTCCATTTTACAAAAATTTTTAGATTCCTTCAATTTTTACCTATCGTGTTCCCTCTTTCGTTGTTGATATGCTCTTTATCTTTTTTATTTTCTAATGAAAACATCGTCATCCGGGATAGAACATGTGCCCGGTTGGCAATAGGTTTGTCATCTATCGCATTGTGGAACCAAGTATCTTAGGCTAATCGTACGTGCCCTAGTTGCACCTTTGTCAACTTTGGGGAGTACAAGCCTGAATATAAGTATATTATAGTATATTTGTCTTTATGTCGTTAAAATTTTCTCATATAGCTGCTTGTGTATAAGTGGAAGAAGGCAGAAACAGTTTAATGCACTTGTTTCCTTCCTGAGCGGTGGTGGGTACTAGTCCCGATGGGATTATACAATTCACTTTACCGACTACCACCTATCTATAACTGTCCGATTTAATTTTATAAATCAGTTACTTAAGATTTAGCATTTAAATAAACAAGTGGACGCAAACTGGTATATGGTATAATCCGTCCATCCAGTTAAATTTCGACATTTATATCTTTTTCTATTACCATCATTATGTGGACGCAAATCGGCTATTTTAATAAGCATAATAATAGTGGTAAAAACAAAATAAAACCCCATCCTCATAACAAATTTCTTTATATTAAAATAAAGGATCAAGTTAGGAATAGTAAGATGAGTTTGCGTCCACCCTGGATGCAAACTGACTAATTCGTAAAATTGGTATACCAGTTCGCGTCCACCTCATTTTCACCTTAAAAAATACAATAATCAATCAAAATCATCATTATTTTTAATCATTTATTCATTTGCAAGGTCTAGGAACTAATAATATCTTCAATTAAAATTAAAACATTGAAAAATTACGTATGAACCGCGCGCTGGTTCACTATTTTTTTTACTAAAATTATAGCTATTTACACAACTTTTTTGTATAGCTAAGATTCATAATTTTTTAAACAGGAAAAATTATGTAAATTCTTTTGTCTTGGTATATGTGTCACTAATATATTGTATTATAGGCAGAAACAACTTTTCATTTCCCTAGTTTGTTAGTACACTTATTTTTAAGGGTTTTTTAAACGGTGTTCGCGAAATGGACGCGAATTGCTGCGTGGACGCGAATAGGCACACATACCCTACAATAGTACAAAATGTGGCAAGACTATCGCTAACCGGGCTCATCAATGGCGGCTAAGATTATTTTTATTCGAAAATTAAAACTACGCATGTGCTATTGTTTTTTTTTGTTGCCTACTACTTACGACTACTTTTTGAGAACTAAATATTAAACAACTAAAAATACGCGGGCGAAGCCGCGCGTAACAGCTAGTATATAAATATATGGATAGAAATCTCTCACTGCACTACAGTTTTTAAATGGAAAGGGCTAAAACTGTTTGTATATATAATGATTATTGTTCTGAATAAACTTTTTAATTTTTTTAAATTTTGTCTGTAGATGCCTTTTTTTACAGATAGTAAAAGACATAAACAACAGAAGTCAAATTTTGCAAGGAAATAAGGTACACTATGTTCCAGGGTGGGACTGTCATGGTTTACCTATTGAGTTTAAAGCATTGAAATCTAAACATGCAAAACAAAATGAATCTAACCCAATTAATACGAGAGAAATTGCCAGAAAGTTTGCTTTGGAGACAGTGGAGCGACAGAAAAAGGCTTTTAAGAGTTGGGGTGTAATGGCAGATTGGGATAAACAATGTTATTTAACATTAGATAAGAAATATGTGCAACAGCAGCTAAAACAGTTTTATGAAATGTACAAAAAAGGATATATATATCGAGCCTTGAAACCCGTTTATTGGTCACCGTCATCTAAGTGAGTTCCTATCATATAGAGTAATAAGTAAGTGATTAAGTATCTTTATGCCATGACAAGTCAAAGACACTAAGTTGTTTTGGTTGTCTTAGCCGGGAATCAAACCCCAGACTTAATACAATTAAGTCAAACCCTGGCCTAATCAAGAGAAACTGAGGCGATAAACAGATTTCATAGAATATTAATTATTAATAAATAAATATCCCTGGACAAATTTTACACAAATTGATCTAACCACAGAGTAAGCAAATTATAATATGCTTGTGTTATGGGTGTTACTAAACGCTACTAATATACAGAAATATTTAAATACATACAGAAATAAATTTAAAAAGCACCCTAACTCGTAGAATAACTCTTTATTGTGCACCAGATATATAAAACGAAAACTTAAAGAACAATGGCCAAATTTGTATAGGAGCTGGACCTGACTTTTTTTTTATGTCCCAAAAAAGCTATACTTAGATTGGATTGTTGTTATGTAGTAGTGTAGTACACCATCCCGTTTTAAAATCACACCTAACTAGCCACGATTTTTTATAATCATGTCAACTTACTTTTGAGGTTAGAATCCACAATTACCTTTACGCAACTGTGGCGTAACATAAAAGTCCAGCCAGCTATAGGCAAGAAGGGTAATTAGCGATCCCGTTTTTAGTTATTTCAATTTCCCTCAGGGAATTATTGAAAATAATAGAATCTGTCAACAGTCAAAGCCCATGTCACTCTTATCTGTCCATCAGACTACAGAGTTCTATGTAAAAAAGGGTCGTATGTCCAGCTGGCTTGTGGAGTCTAGTCGGCTTAGAAAACAGATGTTGACCTATAATTTAATGTAATTCTTTATTGCTCTTAACTAGCATGTAGGTATAGTTTAGATAACAAGGATGGTATAACATCACATGTCCATAGTATTGTAATGTGTATATGTAATTGAATTCAATTACAGTTGAAAACTAGAAAAAAGTAAAAAATAATAATTATAGTACTTGATTACCAAGTGATTTCATACGAAATCAATAGTAAAAAGCCACAAAAACAAAAATAAATGGATTTTTTTTTGTGGCTACTTAAAAAAATATTTTCGTGTGTTTTTTAAAACCTTAAAAAATAAGGAAATTTTTGATATATATGTCTTATTGTGACGCCATCGTTTTTTGGTCAGGTACGAATTGGCCATCCTCCTTTAAATTTATCATTTACTTAAATAAGTAAATGAGGTGGTGTTATCATGAAATCAGATATCTCTTCCAGGCAGCTTTATGGTATGTACAATTAAAATAATGTTACTTGATGGTGCTCTTTATAAATGAAAAAGAAGTATAATGCACAAAATGTCTGATAGCTTATTGCAGTAAACTCTGACAATTGCCACTTGCTATTGTAGGCATCAAGACAATGATCTTGATGGTAAGAAACACACATCTACTCTAGGCTGAGAATAATGACTTATGTACCAGTTGTTAACCACTATTGGCAATCCTAGATGTTAAGTATCAAAGGTAAGCTAATTAATAAAATCAGGACAGGACTTGCACAAGCACTTGACTCTCAGGGGACATAATATGTCCTCAGTAATATAAAGGCACTATCCAAAAAACTACTTTTTGGGAAATCGTGTTTTAAGATACAGTATTTTTTCCAATAATATCATGTGTTAAAATAAATATAATGACCGGGTTATTCTTATGTTTATTCTCTTTCTGCTAGCACTAACCAGTAGCGAGTCATTTTGTGCCTTTATCATTCAAAATCCCAGTCGTGTATGGGATTTTAAATGTGAAAATTTTGACTTGGGCCCTTATATTACTGAAGGTGCGAATTATTTGCAACAGTCTAAAATTTGGTAGTCACAGTGTTAGTTATAGGCAAATTAACGTTCGCCTCTTACAAACTGCTTGTCTGATAAGTAGCAGTTTTATTTTCACGAAAAGGGTCTGGGTCCAACATGGGGATAACATGAATAAAAACCAAGTAAAAGAATTAGAAAATATGTTTGTCTTACTCCAGAACAGCATTGGCCGAGGCAGAGTTAGAATATGACCCACAATTCAAAAGTAAAGAGGTATATGTGAAGTTTCCCATGGAGAAGTTACCTGAGTCAGTGAAATCAATAGTAAGGTGAGTTCATTGGTTGGTTATATTATTGTAAGAATAATTTTATTTTTAAAATTATTTAAGGTAAGTAAGGTAGCCGGTAAATTGACTTTTGTTCGAGGCCTAACATCCCGGCCTCAGGTTGGCAACGCACCATTACCATTTTGGTATCTCGAGGCGGCGTGAATTTCTTACTATCAGGAAATTCGACTGCTTGTTTGCCTTCCGTTTTGTAGTTATTAAAGTGGAGTCTAAGAGTTTTGGCGTCATCGAGAGAAAAGTTGGTCGCAGTTTTTTTTAAAGTATTGAATTTCATGTAGGTTAAATGTTGAGTAAAATTAGTCATTTTGTACATTTTTATTTAAGCAAATGTAAAAGTGAAATATTCATGAAGAATAGTAGCGGTTTTAGTACTATCAGCGCCCTTGGTGCTATTTATACAGCGCCCCCTAAATGCAGTTCAAAGCCATACGAAATAGGCTAATAATATAAGCTTACAGACGTCACTTCGTATCTAATGCTCTGGTCGGTCGCCCAACCGCGCCCTAACCAAACGCCGCCTCTGATGAAGAAATAAGTGTATCCTACATTTTCTCGCCACCAAATGTCATTAAGTCAGCTTGAGTAAGGAGGTCACCGCTTTTCTCAAGACTGACACGAATTTCTATGTCGACTTATAACGAATTTTTATTACATCAGATAAAGTACAAAGTAACGCCATATCCCCGAAGAGGTAAGCAGAGATACAACCAAGGCACTCACGACTAGCCCAAGACCACATACTGTGATAGGTGGCAAGCCTATCGCCTACCGGGCACGTATCCAATCCCGGCATCTCAAGTAATCAAGTTCGACTCCGGACCACTAGACCACAGAGGCGACCCTTAATTCAGGTAACCTGATGCAAACCTAAACTTGACTAATGGAGATGTAACATACATACACAAACTAATTGAAAAATGGTGTTTTGGGTGGTTTCTCAGTGCTTTTACTTGAGGCCCTTAATTGCTATATTTTTAAATTCTTACGGCAATAATTATTAATCTACAGGCAACCAGTTTCAGCTCTAATTTGGACGACCACGCCGTGGACGCTGGTGGCCAATAGAGCTATCGCATTTAGTCCACATATGGTATACTCCATAGTGACCATAGCCAAGAGGCCAGATGAGCTGTTTTTGATAGCCAAGGACCAGGTCGAGGAGTTGGAGAAAGTTTTAGGGTCAGAAATTGAGGTGTTGATGGAGTTTGATGGTATGTAATTATTTAATATTCGGATTTTAGTGTAATATAATTTTGGTATTCAAATATTATATACCAACTTTCCCTACAATGTCGTTCTGTCTGCCATGCGTAACTTTTTTTAATTTTATTTTTAAATGTTTTTAATAGAAACTAAAAAAAAACAAATATAATTTTAATAGATTGCTTTCGAATTATAAGTGTTGTAATCAATCCGGCTTTTCTTCTCCTATGTTAGATTTCAAATTAGTGTTGCTGGTTGTTATTTAAAATTCGATTGAAAGTGTAATGCCAAGAATTATAATCCTTAGCAATATTACAAATACGAAAGTCTGTTTGTCTCTTACGTTTTCATGACTAAACCGCTAGACCGATTGTGATGAAATTTAATATAATGTGTAGTTTGAACGTGGGCAAAAGTTTATACGACAATCATATTTACCTTAACTTCAGCTACTATCTGAAGTAACTAATCTAACTAGCACTAACAAAGTCGCGGATAAATAGCTAGCTAATTATATAATAAAAAGACATAGTGTTATTAATGGTAAGAGATTACCATTGCTAACAAAGGCTGAAGATTTTAACGATGTTTTTTTATTCAAACAACAATAGTGATCTTTAGTATTTGTATCTGCTTGATTTTTGCAATCTTTAATATCATAAAAATTCGTAGGTCATCAATTAGAAGGATGCTCATATAGAAGTGAACTATCGAAAGAGACGCTCCCGTTTTTGGAAGCGGACCACGTGACAAAAGGCAAAGGCACAGGCCTAGTCCACACCGCCCCGGCTCACGGGCCAGAGGACTTCCTTGTTGCTCTCAAAAATAACATGAAAGTGGTGAGTTTTTAATATTAATTTCGATTTTAGGCCTAATTAATATTATATTTTTTTACAGCAAGATTAACCAATGTTGTTTGCTAACGCAGACCAAGTAGCTTGTAAGAGGTGAATATCGGTTTCCTTTTTCACCGTACTACGTGACTACGACTAGGTTTTAGTTACATATAAAGTAGCACGATCATGGTTAGCACTGATGTGGCATGAAAAATAAGGTAGTGGTAGAGACTACTCTGGGTAGACCGTTGCAGGACTAGTCATATAATGTAATAATGTTAATTTCTATAATATGCCATTAGCGAAAGACGCTAAAAAATTTTAAAATAATACATTCTAAAAACATTGTTGACTCATTTAACCTATGTGAATTGTCGAAATCATATTCAAGATTTCTTATTCTAAATTCAAGTGAAATAAGCGCCAGTAAAACTGGGAAAACCCTACTCCTATTGTTTCGTTACCATGTCGCAACTTGATCATTCTTTTTCTTATGATAGTTTATGATTTAGAGGACCACCACATAATTTTATAATTGTCAATTATTTCGTCAACATGGATAAAAACATAAATTGATAATTTATTAAGTATACACACATAAACATATATTATCAAGTATAACTCAAAAACCACTAGTGGTGGTGGTGTAGTGGATCATGATAAAATTGTTATAGGACCACCTAGGAATCATAATCTACCTCTCCCACCTCCTAATCCCTATAATGAATTGATTAATATTATAATGAAATGATTATAATGAATATTTTCTAGCAATAAACTTTAATAAAAAATTAAAAAAACTAACAGTTTAATTGATACCCTCCTCTTTCTGGAGTCGTTTAAAAATAGTAGTCATTTAATACTTTGTTTCTGATATCTCTTCATACATTTCTGTGTTCTTTTTTTTAACCGCCTTTAAAAATAATGTTACCATTGTAATCTAATTATGTTTGACTCATTATATATTATTTTATGTACGGGTATGTTAATCGATTTCTCTGTCATTAGTTAACCGATTTCAAAAAATAAATTTTATTTAAAAGAATACTTTTCTGACGTCTTTCATAAAGTAAAATCTAGGACTTATCATGAAAACCTAGGGAAATCGAGGAAGACATTCAATTTTTGTATTTTTAGATGAAAATGTTGAAATGGAAGCCAGATTTTTATAGTTTTACAGGCTTATATTATTCCTTACTAGATACAATAACTTCAAGCAGTAGTTTCAATGATTCTTATCATGATTATTTTAAGGAATGCAGTGTTGATGAACGCGGACGTTACACAAACCTGGGACCAGAGTTTGACAATCTGTCAGTGCTAGAAGAAGGCCAGGAGGCTGTGATTAACCGACTGAAGGAATTCATCATTCAAGAGGGCACATACATCCACTCATATCCCCTAGACTGGAGGACCAAGAAGCCGGTAATTCTTCGGGCAAGTCACCAGTGGTTTATAGATACCGCTGCGCTGAAGGAACGGGCTTTGGTAAGTTGAACATACAAACAGAGAAGCTTATTTAACAACGCACAGAACACAAAGAGATATACTCATCGCAGTACACACAGAGCATAACACAACTCACATACTCCTCGTTGGTCGAGTGGTAAGCGTACACGCCTAACTAGATCGACCGACCGCGAGGCTCGGGTTCGATTCCCGACGGGGGCAGACATTTGTGGGATGATCATTTAGGTGTCTGCATTTCCGGGTCTGGGTGTTTGTTAAATTTATTCTGGTATCTGTTTAAGTATTTCTATGTATTAGAATGTTGACTAACATTTCTATGTATTAGAATCGTTTACAGCACATTTAAAAGATCTTACGACAAAATATTTTTATTGCAGGCAACACTAGAAAAAGTGTTCATATTGCCACCGTCCACCGCGGACCAGTCCCGACAAGGGTTCAGGGCGCAGTTGGAGAAGAGGCCTTACTGGTGCATATCTCGACAGAGGGCGTGGGGAGTACCCATACCAGTGGTGTACAGTGGCAGTGACGTCATCGTTGACGAGTGAGTATCTATAACACTAAATAAAGTTATAAGAAAGCTACAGTCGTTTGTTGAAGATATGGGACTTGAAGATTAACCACAGCTCTCCTGTCCAGTGAAAGGTGAACAAAATAATGACGTCATCAATTTACTAATATTTTTGGCTTGAGGCGTTCAAGTATTACGTAACGTTACGTAATGGGATGGGGGGGGTCTCATAAAACGATACGATACAAGGGCAGGAGGGGGTCTTCCTTAAAACACGTTAAAAAACATTGTTTTTTTTAAATAAAAAAATAGTTTATTTATTTATTTAGTAAATATAAATAACGTTTTTATGTTATAGTACTTGCTGTTTCCGCGAACTTCGTTCCGCCCGTTCAGTTTGTATGGGAAATATTTGAATACGGTTTTACCCAGTTTCCTTATAATCGAACAGGATAAAAAGTATCCTATGTCCTTCTCCCGGTTCTAAGCTACCTCTCTTCCAATTTTCAGCCTAATCGGTTCAGCCTTTCTTGAACTATAAATAGTGTAACAGTAGGTATGTAAAAACTGTAATTAATTTTTTTCGACTATAGGGTGAAAAATGGTAACTTGAGTGTTACGTAACGTTTAAAGAGGGGGAGGGGGTTAAAAACGTTACGGTGCGTTACAAGGGGAGCAAGGGTCAAAAACCTTCAAATATTGCGTTACGGAATACTAGAATGCTCCCTAAATGGCTTATAATAAGATTTTATTTTGGTCGAATGCTTTGCTAGGTTATCGTTATTTGCTGTGTATTTAATTTAAAAAACAATTTTTAGACAAATAATTGAAAAGCTGTGTGCCCTGATTGAAGAAAAAGGTACGGACGTTTGGTGGACATGTGACGTCAAGGAACTAGTGACAGATGACATTAGAAACAAATATAACTTGGAGAGAGAAAACCTATCCAAAGGAATGGTATGATGTTGTTTTTTATTCGTTGGACCTTTTTTACTGCTGCTGAAAATGTGTGGTTTTTTTTTTGTATTTGGTGGTAACAGCCACCTGTTCTTACTAGACATTGTGTGTGGTAATTATCGTCACGCGAAGTCTCTTACGAGGTAGGCAGAATGTATCGATTGCCAAATGTCACGATCCTTGCAGCGATGCTTATATTCCTTCACATTTATTAGTCTTTTGTGGAAAATCAACTTAAGCCATATATCCATTCACATTCGCATTTTATATCTGCTTTGTCAATCTTTTATATGTTATCTTCATGACAGAAGCAACGCATCATGCCCTTTATGATTTTTATATCAATACTTTTATTTACACTTTTTCTCGGATCTCACTGTTTCGAATGCGTGTAATGCTTTAAAATATTTCAGGATATAATGGATATCTGGCTAGACTCAGGTCTCTCATGGCAGACTCTGGATGGAAAAAAAGCGAGGTTGTATTCAGAAGGAATAGACCAACTGACTGGATGGTTCCAAGCTTCCCTGCTTACGTCTATAGCTTTGAGAGACGAACCGCCTTATGAGTGAGTATATACGTTGTTATAATAATCTATGGTCATTACTTTATAGTTTATAGTCTGTAACGTATGACAAGCTTAATGACGCGGATCATCGACTAGACTCGGTTTTTTTTGTCATTGACTTGACTAGGTTTTTTTATCATCGACTTGACTTGGTTTTTTTTTTCATGACTTGACTTAGTTTTTTTTTCATCGACTTGACTTGGTTTTTTTATCATCGACTAGACTCGTTTTTTTTATTATCGACTTGAGTCGGGTTTGATTAGTGACAACAATCAGTATTTCTAGGATTTATGATTTTAAAATTAAATCGTCGCGTATTATTAACATTTTTAATTATTTATACAGGATTCTCAAGATCTATTTTTTTTTTGTCGAAATTTCAGCCTAGTTGCATAGGCCATGGTCACACAACTATGAAACTTTGCCGAAAAATCTACAAATAAAATAAAAATGGATCGTCAGTATTCTGTATAAATAATTAATTTAATATGTTAATATCTGGGAATGTAAATGTTTACCGGATCTGATCATTAGGTGGTTCGGTTCCGATCTTATAAGTCGTTTTTTTGCAGACCCTTCACAAGAACGAAATCACTGATTTTTATATTAGTAAAAAAAATATCTTAAACCCCGTATTCCCAGCGCGGTAAGCAGAGGTACAACCGCAGTACCCATGGCTAGTCGTGAAAACCAAGTCTCACAATGTGATAGGGTATCTATCGCCAAATTCTTAAAAATCTAATAACTTTCAGGTCAATATTTGTTCACGGGTTTGTAGTAGACGAAAAGAAGCGGAAGATGTCCAAGTCCATTGGCAACGTCATAGACCCGCTGATGATCATCAACGGGGACAAAAAACAACCCGCTTACGGAGTGGACACTTTAAGGTGAGAATTGGAAATAAAAATATTTGCAGAATATTACTTGTTAAGAAGTTGTTACGAAATACTCAATAGTGTTAACATATTCCACTATGTGATGTGCAAATATTTTAATATTTAATGAAATTTATTATTTACATGTATTGAACACTAGCAGCCCCATGGTAGACAAACCGCTATATTGTCTATATCATGCACATCTTGAATCATTCTATCTATTAAAAAAACCGAATCGAAATCCGTTGCGTAATTTTGAAGATCGTGCATACAGAGGGAAAGAGCGTGGGAAGTGCTTAGTTTTATACTATCATCCCTGGACTAATTGAATCTAACCCTAAAAAAGCAAATTATACGCTAGTATTACGGGTGTTAGTGGACGAAACTTAAATAGATAAGTAAATAATTGGATGTTCATCACAAATGCCTGCCCCATCGGGAATTGAACCCGAGCCTCGTGGTTCGTCGTTAGAGTTGTACGCAAGCTCTTTGACCACTGAAGAGGCGAGTAATATTATACGGAAATGTGTATGTATGTACGTTAAGTTATTACGTAAAAAACTGCTAAACCGATCTTCAATTATTTTGAGAATAGCAGTTTTATTACCCTGTCTTAACTGCGGGCTAATTTAACAGCTCCCCGCAGACGTTGATCTGCTATTTTTTATAATGTGATTTTTGTAAAATAAATTGGAGTGACTCACCGTTGCCACTTAGGGGTATGAAAAATAGATGTTGGCCGATTCTCAGACCTACTAAACATGCTCACAAAATTTCACGAAAATCGATGCAGCCGTTTCGGAGGAGTTCAATCACGCACACCGTGACACAAGAATTTTATATGGTAGATATTTGATCTTAACAAAACGTTATTAAAGAATATAATCATTACATAATTATAAAATATTTAATTCCATTATCAAAGAATAATGTCTACTAATGAACATTGACTTTTTGCTGAACTCTGTACACTTTGTAACCGGTTTCTGGTTGCAATGTCGGTAACGACGATTCTAGATTTATTAGTTTTATAAAAAGCAAGTACGTCTACATATTATTATCCATTTGTTTGCAAAAGAATAGTATTAATTTGTTTGCAAACAAATGGATAATAATATGCAAACAATTTGCGAGCCGGGTTAAATTTCTGATAGGTAATGCCTACCACTCATGTGTAATGTAAAATTTGCTTATTATGAGGTAAGAGCAATTCGTGTTTCACAGAGATATAATTTATTTTAGATGGTGGGTAGCGAGCCATGCCACTCAACACTCTCAAATAGTTATCAGCAAGAAACTTCTAGAAGATTGCCAAACGGAGATCGTTAGAATTCGAAACATCATCAAATACTTGCTTGGTGTTATTGGGGACTTACAAAAAGAGACATTCGAGTCCAAACCATCATTCAATTTCCTAGACGAGTATATGGTTTTCGAATGCCATAAGTTTTTAGACCAAATAAACGATGCTTATAATAACTTTCGATACAACAACGTGGCTCAGTCCACATTATTTTTTATAAGTAATAAAGTGTCAGCCTTGTACTGTCATTGTGTCAAAGACAGATTATATTGTTCTCCCAAACTGTCAAACGAAAGAATTTCAGCACAATTAGTAGTACATACGGTTTTAGTAGCTCTTTGCAAAGTTTTAGGACCCATTTTGCCGCATTTAGTGGAAGAAACTTGGCAGTTTCATCCATTGTATAAAGATCCCTTCTTTTTTACGCAAAATCTTTCAATTTTACCGCGAAATGATTTTGACACTTCATTAATGGTCGCCATCTTGGATATCAAAAGAGATGTGTGTGTATTAGCCAAAAATGAAAATTTAAGAAAATTTGAACTAAATTTAAATGTTAATGGTGAATTATATCAAAATTTATGTAAAATAAATGAAAATAATGGTTTCAGTGATACTGTATTATGTGAAATATTAGAAGTAGCATCTGTCAAAATCAATAGTGGCGCGGAAAAGCATTTGGAACTGTCACAGACTAAAAATAACCAGTGTCTACGATGTCGCAAATATAATGCCCCAGATAATAGTGATAAATGTTTAAGATGTGAACAAGCCCTTGCATTAATTTAAAAATGAATTAGATTATGAAACTAAGATAAAATTCTACAACAAAATTTTGCAGTAATGTTTAAATGCATCCTTATTTTACACATAATTCAACTTTAAAGGTACATTGTGGTTCATGCATCTTGTAGAGTTCAACTGAACAAACACGTCTTTAGGTACAACCATAATAGTTATAGGCTTTTTGTTCAGAACTATATTCATGTAACTATAGATACTTACAATTGTAAATATAATACAATTTTACTAAAGTTTGTTTTATTTTCCATATTAATCTTGAAACCATCTTTTAGCTATTTACTAAATTAATGATATACATATTCGCTTCTACTGTACCGATTTTGATGAAAATAGGTTCGGCTTAAAGTTGACTTATAACAGTGAAGACTAAACCTGTTTTTTATGATATTAGATAGCGAACAAACACAGTATCTGGCTAGTCTCAGTCCCCGAACCTATGCCACTATCATTATGGTTGCAGGAGTAGGTAAGGCAGAGAGTTCCTACCGAGTCAAGTTGCAGCATAGCACTGTAACACCAGTGGCCTCTTTGGTAACCTATGCTCAACTTTTACGAGCTGCCTGGCAGGGATGGAGGATGCTGGATGGTCTGCTCTGACGTTTCCTGATAGTCTTTCTATACAGAGGACCCGGACCCGGATATAAAAGATGTTGACAAGTAATTTAAAACTTAACAAATAGTTTCATGGATATGGACTGGGGAACGAGACAGGGAAAGATTTGATTTTATGAGATAATATATGTATGAATCTTGTATTTGAAGCTAGAGGTTTAATTAGCCATGACAACAGATTTATGCTTCCCAATTAATTCCTACTAATATAATAATTGCACAAGAAAGAAGAAGCATAATAATTCCTTGGGTTCAGGCTCCTTTTGCAGAATTGATCAACTGCCTTCCTGTCAGGCAGCTCATCAAAGGCGAGCATAGGCTTACCGTCACTAACACCGTGTCATCAGACTAGGTGATCGAGTTTTACACCGACTCGCAGACCCATTTTCGCAAAAAATAGTCTCCTCACACTAGTGTTGAAATCGGCTACTTTGAATCTAGATACTTTTAACAGGTTTCCGTAGAAGAGTTTAATACTTAGATACGCGAGAGGAGCAGCGTGCCATAGTTATGCATTTTTGGTAACGTATTTAAATATTTGAGGACATAGTTTTGGATGAATTTTACGCAACGCCTACCTTTTTAATCGACTACGAAAAAAGGAGGAGTTTCGACTTCCGTCCTATCCTATATTGTATGATATATGTTTTGTCAATCTTTCATCTGTCATTCTTATCATATAACCGAACCAACGGAGCGTGCCCTTTCTCATTTTAGCACCAACACTTACGTATGTTCAAACGCAACAAATCGACAATGTCGTCTTGAAATTTAGGAAAAAGAAATTATAGGTGGAATTTCTTTACGTATGTTTTCATACATTATTACGAATACTGTGGAGTTCTAACCACTAATCCACGACGGACACCTTTGTCACACGTTCTCTGATAACTAAAATGTCGGAATTCAAGTTATCGTGCCACAAATTCCCAGTACCCATCTAACAAATATCGCAAACAATCTGTAGAAATCTCGGACGCAATTCAGAATTTCCACTTCAAAATTCAAATTGAGTTAGCTCGATCATTTGCAATTCGATCGCATCTCGAATTTCGATACAATTGGTACTCGACTCACGTCCGCTTCCTGTACAGTGATTCCATTGGTTTGCCAACGCAATGTACAACCAATCTCGATTTAGTCATCTGTGAATTGTGTTCACACAGATTAGAGTAAGCTACAACAATCTATTAACAAACAAATTAACTAATCAATACATGTTCACATGATTGTCAATCATAGTTAGGTACCTATCTATGTTGTTAATGAATGAATGAATTATTTGTTATGGCAAAACAAACTTACAAATTAATATTTTTTTTAGTATAGTTGCGAGTAGTAGAGTTTTTGGTACACAGAAAGCGATCCAATTGTTAAAAAAGCTATCTGAGATCTGATATATGAGAAGTCAGCGCACAAGCACACGGATCTCCTGATGGCAAGAGATAACCCGTGACGTTAAGATGTTGTTTTATTATCTTTTAAACTTTATTATTATTATTAGAAGTTGTTGTGTGCGTGATGTGTGCGGGTGTGCGTATCTGCGTGCGTGCTGTCATAACTTTATAACGTATGAACCGATTTCGAAGCTGATTTTTTTGATTGAATGCTGAGGTAGGTAATCGAGATAGTATATTTCATGTATGTGTTGTCAGGGGTAATTTAAAAATTTCCAATTTTTGTAACAATTTTTTTAAAGTGAAATTTTTATTACATCGTCTCATTTTTTTGGTCTGTGTATCGCATGTCGCGTGACGATAACGTCAGAGCAGCCGCGGCCAAAATGGCGTCTTCTATAGTTTATAATTATATATCAAGTTTCACTTTTGCCGTGGTTTCATAAAACCACACAATCATTTTTTCTGTTTGGTAATTATTTTTTTTCAAGTCATAAGTATGTAAAAATTTTTGTTATTTTTTTCCAAGTCATAAGTAGTTAGTTTAGTATAATATATAGTCTGTATAAGTATAAATAAGCTCTGAAAAAGTCTACGGCTTCGTATGCATAACAAATGGTTTAGAAGATAGCACACAGCTGTGGTTAAAACTAACATATGAATCTTCGACCAATGAGTTTTAAATTTTCGTTCGGCGAAAAAACTAGTGACCGAATTTGAAGTTTTTTATGGAGTTTTAAACAAGATAGCTGTGATAGAAACGCTCTGTGCCATACATGATCCAAGTGTTTCAATCTATATCTGTATCTATGTTCAAACTAGAAGCCACTGCCTTCCCTCAACTCTCAACTGCTTCCGCCTGACGATGTCTCAGGTAAATAAAAAAGTCCTTCAAAAGAGTGCCAGATAATCTTGCTTAAACTTATACCTATTGTTAATCTTAGTATATTTTTTTAATTTTCAAAATAATTTTTGCCTCTGTGGTCTAGCGGTCCAGGTGTTGGACTTAACTGCATGAAGTCCCGGGTTCGATTGCCGGGTCGGGCAACAAAAAGAAAATTTGGTTTTTCCAATTTTCTGATAAAAAAATGTTGCTAGGGATTGGATATGTGCCCGGTTGGCGATAGGCTTGCCACCTATCATTTTGTGGGACTTAGTGTCTTCGGCTAGTCGTGGGTACCCTGGTTGTACCTCTGCCTACTTCTTCGGGGATATGGGTACGAAGATACTTAATATAATTGATATACAAAGTGACAAGTTGAAAAAGGAGGTTATCGTAGACGGGCTACGTCTGTGCTAAGATGCTACGTCGTAGAAATGTAGCAATTAATGGTAAAATAAATACTAATAACACCTGATTTTATGTATAATAAACATAATAACAGTCATTAACAGACATTTAATTATTAAATTAACAAATTAACGTATTTTAGTGCTAGCACATGACGTATCAGTCAGGCGAATATAACGTCTGCACGAAAGGTTAAAAATAAGGTAATAATAAGTGTATATTTTCAATTTTCTTATAAAAGTAACGTTGGCCGAAATAAGATATTTACCCGGTTGGCGATAGACTTGTCTCCGGCTACTCGTGGGTGTCCTGATTGTGCCTCTGCCTTCTTCTTCGGGGCTATGGACGTGAAGATACGTAATGATAATCACAAAATTAAAAACTTATTCGTCGTGTAGCTAAGAACCACCTCGACCTCTTCAGCTTTAAAAAAATCCGCATTGAAATCGATTCATTTGTTTAGGAGTTACGATGACTCAAACACATGCACGCCGACACGTCACACTTATAATACCACTATTTTTCGGTCTGATGTTACAAAACAAGACACTAAATAAATTAATACGAATCAGTAACAATATTGAACACTAATACTTGCATTGTTATATCATTTGACTTAAAGTACTTAACACGGTATTATCGTTGACGGGAAAATAACAATTAAAAATATCATACTAATTTAAAATTATTCAAATATTGATAAGTAGAAAAAAGTTAATATACTTTGATGGTAAAAACACGGCGTCTAAAGACAACAAATGGTAATATTACGCTGCCATCCTAAGGCTGAGATTAAGTCTGCAATACAAAAATATAAAATTCTCAATAACCCCTGCCAAATTCTGTATGTAATGTGGATGATATGAGTAATATAAAATAATATGAATATTAATAATAATAATATGAACTTTTATTATTATTATTAACTTTTCATTTTACACAACTGACATTACAAAACATACTCAAAAGTAAATAAAACAAAGTAAAAAGGCGAACTTACCCATCTCGATCACCTATCACGTGTTTCAAAAAAAATTACATCGAAATCGGCCCATCGGTTTAAAAGTTATGTTGCGATAAACGTACAGAAACAGACACACAGATAAGTAAAACTAGTAACACCTCACTTTTTGATTTGCTTAAGATGAACTGAAAGATTACAAAATGTAATTCTCTAATTTTTAAACTTTAACTTATCAATCACCGCCTACTTCATTCTACAAGTCCTTGTCATCAAATTTTCGTCAGCAGAAAATATGAATAGATCTAGTTAAGACTTATCTAATGTGTTCAAACTCGATGGGTTTACTAGCAGGCATTCCAGCAACAACAGCTCCATCATCAGACTGTCTCACCTGTACTATTACTCGTTAGTGTTTTAGCTGGTGGGTCTCAAACGCGTCTAAAAGTGATATAAATGGGTATTGTGTATGGCAATGAAAAAATGTGTGTAATATCCATCCTGTTGTTTATAAATGAGCTGATAACCTTGACTACTTGACTACCTGGTCAGATGCATCATCTCAATCACGTCAGTTTTAAAACAACAAAAACGAATCGAAATCCGTCCATCTTCTGAAGACACGTTCACAGACAGATACAGACACACACACAAACACACACACATACACGTTAAACTCATACACGTCAAACTCATAACATCCCTCGTTTTGCTTGCTAATCAACATTTTTTTACGTAAAACGAAACATAATCAAATAAACGAAAATAAATATATAGCACTATCAATGTCGTATTTATTATAATGCCGATTTTGAACTAAGTGACAAGGTGCAAAATGAGATTATCGTAGACGGGCTACGTGTTCCCGCTACGGTGCTACGCTGTAGCGTTGTAGCAATTAATCGTAAATAAACTTGACAGCCAGATCTACGGCACTAGTACACCACCTGCTCTCTTGTGTTACAACAATTAACAGATATTTAATTATAATTAGGTTTAACTTGATTTTCGTGGTGTAAATGTTAAAATTGGATTGATATATTAACATTAGTTATTTAACAATATTCCTGCCGCCATAACCTTGACGAGTTCCGATTCAGAGGGTAAGGCAGCCGGTAAACTTTCTTTTGCTCGGGGTCTAACATCCCAACCTTTAGGTTGGCAACGCACCATTACCATTTTTCGTGTCCATAAGCGGTTTGAATTTCTTACCATTAGGAAATTTGTCTACTTGTTTGCCATCAAAAACCATAAAAAAACATTCTCATGTTATCAGCTCCGTGCAGTTCGACTTAGGTTCGAATCTGATATCAGTAGATCTAGATATCAAAATCGGTACTTCCAATAAAAAAAAAAGATTTTATAGGAAATTCGGGCGGTACCAATCGGGAAAGTCGCTGCGAAACTGACATTTCACGATCAAATCAATCGGATATTATCCGAGGGTGGTGTCAAGAGTCTCCGAAACCGGCGTGTTTGTATGAAAA
This sequence comes from Calephelis nemesis, assembly GCA_002245505.1. Classification (NCBI taxonomy): domain Eukaryota; kingdom Metazoa; phylum Arthropoda; class Insecta; order Lepidoptera; family Riodinidae; genus Calephelis; species Calephelis nemesis. Next base: position 176,047 of record NJDD01001811.1, on the reverse strand, counting down.
GGGTAATGAATGTGAAGGAAGCAAGACAGGTTTGTCAGGATCGTGAGGTCTGGCACTCGATACTCTCTGCCTACCCCGTAAGGGACTTGGCGTGAAGATATGTATGTATGTATGTATGAAACTTTTCTATCTAGTCAGATGTCACAGTGCTGGTAATGGTAAGCCTGTGCTCGCCTTTTACGAGCTGCCTGGTAGGAAGGCAGATGGTCTATTTTGCAAAGGAGCCCGGATTAATTTAGGGTAATATAAAAAAAACCTTAATCCTATTAATATTATAAATGCGAAAGTTTGTATGTATGGATGTTTGTTACTCTTTCACGCAAAAACTACAAAGCCGATTACGATGAAATTTGGTATGTAGGTAACTGAAGACCCAGAATAACATATAGGCTACTTTTTATCCCGGAGTTCCCGCGGGATTGGGACTTACGCGGGTGAAACCGCGGGGCGCAGCTAGTATAACATATTTTTTTCAAAAAATGTTTTTCTTTTAAGTGAGAAAAGTATATCCTGATCTAAAATAAAGACGTATAATATTTGCAGAATTTGGGTTGCCGGTTATTTATCAGGATGCCAGTTACATTCACTCTATTGGATACTACAAAAAAACCAACGTAAATTAACGGTAAGGGATGTTAATTTTAAAAATAATCAAAATTCTGTCCAGGATTTTTAAGGCGACCTATTTTAAAATGTTTTTTACTATACTAAGTTTATTGTAAAATATGTTTCATCATATTATTAGCTCAGTGTAGTGTAGATCGATGTAGGTTTGGATCATCTACTATACATTTAATAATATGGTAATAATACTAAATCTGTCTTTAAAAAAAAACGATTACAACGTATGTACAGGTTACAGAAACCAAAGATTATTAACATTTTTTAATTTATTAATTCATGTTTAATACTCTAAGAATATCTATGCAGAACGGATTTATATGGATGGATTTATATATATTTTTTTTGTTATAAATTATGAAACTTAATAAAAATAAAAAAGTTATTTATTAAAAATGAAAATAAGTGTTGTGATTGGAATTTTAAAAATATATAAATATTAATTTAATATTTACCATCATCACGCAGTGGTAGAATGTGTCGGTATGCTTAAATGTCTTTGTTAGAACTTTTTAAAACACATTTTGCAAATGAATAAATTTCATATTTTTCTATTAGCAGTCTTACGCAAATAAATGGATGATTGATCGAGTTGTAGTATCTTATAGTCTGGATAAACAAAGTATACGTTTTGCATCTGGAAATCTTTGAATCGTTCCCAAAATTAACTACGAAAAGCTAATTTTATATATGTACGAAGTCTTGGGCAACAGCTTGTTTTGTAATAAATGTTATTTAGTTTTGAAGTTCTTCCTTTATTTAATAGTCGTAATATACCAACGTCGTGGTGGCACCTGTATATTAGTTAGTAAAGAACTTCATTTTAAAACTCTGGATTTACAAATGCACATACCATACTCGTTTGAATGCTGTGCAGTGGAGATAATAAACTATAAATTAATAGTTATATGTATATATCGTACTCCTAGTTGAAATGTAGATATCTTTCTTAATAGTTTGGAATTATTATTAGAAAAAATTATGAAAAATTCTAAAAAGAAATTTGTTTTATGTGGAGATTGGAATATAGACCTTTTACAATCTACCAATACTCACAAGAATTTAATAAGCATTTTAGAAAATAATAATTTATGTCAACATATTTTGAAACCTACCTTTTTTTAACCTAATCTTTTTTGATACATTTATTTATCTTTATTCATTTTGGAAAAAGCAGTTAACGAATAATTTAAAGCAAGATAGTAATTTTAAACTAGATGAGTCGCAAAATTTGCTAATCAGAGATTTTAATTTAAAAGAAACTCCTCATTTTGGCACCGATGAGAGAAAAAATGTGGTCGCAGTTTTATCGTGGTTATTGAATTTCGTGTACATATGAAGTAAGATTTTTCAATTTTGGTGGCATTCTTTACGGGCCGTATGACTTTCTTTTATTTTTTTTTGTAAAAGAGGAGGCAAACGAGCAAGTGGGTCACCTGATGAAAAGTGATTACAACGGACATCCGCAATACCAATATCACAGGTGCGTTGCCGACCTTTAAGGAATGAATACGCTCTTTTCTTGAAGGTCCCTAAGTCATAATTGTTTGGGAATACCGCCCTCGGTAACTGATTTTACAAAGGTGTTACACGGGGTAAAAAATGTCTTCGGAATCGCACAGTTGTAGATCGCCACGCATTAATTTAAATTTTATTTTCAGTTTTTATTTTTTACGTATATTCTACTATTCAGGATTGGGACGAATCGGGAAACGAAGATTGACTTTTGGTCTGGTCTTGGTGGAGCCGAGAAGTTTCTTTCGCCGTTTCTTCTCCTGTGAGACGGTGAAAGAGCCCGGATCAACACGGGACAATATTATGAGTAAGAAAGGTGTGTTTTCCTTTTTTACGTTAAATCGACATCATTTATTTTATTAATTGTAGCTTAGAGAGAGAATAGTGTTAAGAAAAGTATATAGGTTTTTTTTTATAATAATGGAAGGCAAACAAACAGATGGATTTCCTGATGGTAAGAAATTTGCGCCTCCTCTCTAGGTCTAGGTGTCTCTACATCAAAGGTGATAATGGTGCGTTGCCAACCTGAGGCCAGGAAGTTAGGCATCAAGCAAAAGTTAGTTTACCGGTTATCTTATCCTCTGAACCGGAACACGTCAACGGCAAGCATTGGACGTTATGGTGGCAGGAATAGGTAATGCGAGTGATGCCAATCCGGACGAGTTGCTGCGAAACTCTACTAACTAGTAGGATGTCACGGTGCTAGTGGCGGTAAGCCTATGCTCGCCTTTTACGAGCTGCCTGGCACGAAGGCAGATGGTCTTTTCTGCAAAAGCGCCCAGACCAACACGGGGAAATTTAATTCTGATAACCGTAGTATCCTTATCTAAAGAAGAGCTTAATGTGTTACCTGTACATTCATAGCCCGGTGAAGTTATAAAAACCTCGAGGTTAGCAACATATTAGCCATTTAAAAAAACCTGTACACTCATATGCAAAGCACACGTGTAAAGCTTCGGCTAGTAGACAGTAAGATAGGTGAATTGTTGTTGATTAATTGTTTTGACTAAGCAAATATAGTCTATGACAATCACCTTGTTTCATGGACAAACGTTGATTGATTACTACAATATTCAACCTAGGAACAAGTAAACCCTCCTGGCATGCAAGTCTCATTAGGATCATAATTTAGTTCATGTTAACGACTTTACAGTAGTACTATTTAAATTATGCGCTTCGGCTATATTCGTCAAGCTTCGGAAATCCGAATATATTTTAAAGATACCTATATAGAGTTATTACATAATTAATCATTTCGCTTAAATTTAGATTAGGTCAGCCAATTTAAAAATAAAAGTATAAAGTTCAAAAAGTGAAAAGCCGAAGCGTATAATTTAAATAGTAGTATGAATGAATGAATGAATGAATACACTTTATTATGCAACAAAATGTACAAAAAAAATACACACTCTTACACTTATAATAATATTTAACTTACACAGAGGCGGTCTTATCGCTTCAGAGCGATCTCTGCCAGACAACCTTAGGGTGAAGGAGACAATTTAAGTAATTTAAAAACCAAAGTAGGGCTTCATAAAAGAAACTTATGTTAATCTAATAAACATTATGTTTTATTTCATACAAAACATACACTTTAAATAAAGTACATTAAATATACATACAAATAAAAAGCACAACTGTACTGTACTGTAAGTAGTACTGTACTAGTTTATGCTCGTACACTCACTGGCGGTAGAGTGCAGTAACTTTTTTTATGTGTAAGTTCGGGCTTACAAGCTTATGTCTCTCCTGATGGTAAGAGACAAAGTGGGCTATACCGGCCATATATGTTGTTGGTGTGGTGAGGATGTTAGGTAATATAATAGGATTGACTAACCTAGGGTAGGTTAGTCAGTCCTATTATTTACAGTGGGTCCCTACAAGGAATGTTGCTGCACAGCACTTTACTACCAGTGATCTTGTTAGCGGAAAGGTTAAGATGGTCTACTCTACATAGAACATCCGGACTAACATGGAATCACCGCCTCTCCATTCTTGTTGACATATTCCTATTCTATTTCAGTCTGGAATGTAATGTAGCCGGTAGACTTGCCTACCGGCGTTCTACTCTGGCCACATGATAGCTGTGCACACAAACATAGACCATAACAAATATTGTGTCTATAGACTACAGTTGTGTCTTACCATCAAAAGACTCGCAAGTTTGTTCGCTATCATATAAAATAAAACAAATAAAAAGCTATAGCTTTTTCCCTGTGTTGGTCTTGGCTCCTTTGCAGAATAGATTATCGACAGATGGTCTATTCTGCAAAGTTCCAGGACCAGCCAGGCAGCTCGTAAAAGGCGAGCATAGGCTTACCGTCACTAACACCGTGACATTCTACTAGGTGGTAGAGTTTCGCAGCGACTTGCCCGGATTGGTACTACCGCCTTACCTATTCCGCCTTACCTATTTCTGTCGCCAATAATAACGGTCCGGGCTCCTTTATAGAATAGACCATCTACCTTCCTGCCAGGCAGTTCGTACAAGGCAAGCATAGGCTTATCGTCACTAAAACCGTGACACCCTACTAGGTGGTAGAGTTTCGCAGCGACTCGCCTGGATTGGTACCACCGCCTTAGCTATTCCTCCCACCATAACGTCCAATTCTTGCCGTTGACGTGTTCCGGTTCGGAGGGTATGGTCGCCGATAAGCTTGTTTGCTCGAGGTCTAACATCCCGGCCTCAGGTTGACAATGCATTATTACCACCTTCGGTGTCTCTAGGCGACATGAATTTCTTGCCGCCAGGAAATCCTTGTGCTTGTTAGAAGTCCAATATCATAAAAAAATCATTGGGCATATAATTTAATAGAATCTTGATAAAACATCTTTTTTTTTCATTTCAAGTATCGATTTTGATATCTAGATCTACTCATAAAAGATCCAAACCTAAGTCAAACTGCACTGAGCCGATAAGAGATTGAAACTTATTTTATAAAAAATAACATATATGACGTCCATGGACTACAGATTGTAGTCTTTGGTCTCTTACAACTAGGAGAGCCATGTCATTGTGTCTGTTTGCTGCCTTAGCACATAAAAACAAACAAATAACTTACCTAGAGACAACCTTTTGCTCATTTCTGATTATGTAGTGAGAAATGAAAATGTTCTCTGTGGTTGCGCCGATTTGAATCTGCCGCTAATGTGAGTGACAAGTGTCATATCCTGCATACCTTTCCTAGCTTTCCCCCTTCTACACCTTGCTATATGGGCGATAGTGTCGCGTCCGGACAAGATATTCGCAATATTCGCCTGCGACCGTCGCACTGCACGCATTATACAAAACGTATTCGCCGCCCGCATGGATATCGCCCATCGCTAAAGACGCTTATATCGCATTTCTCGCCGCGAGTGAAAGTGACAATGTTGTGGTGAAAGTCGGGACACAGGAGATTACAGAGGACAGTGACAATCCTTACCTAAACATACCCTTCTGTCACTCGCAATCTTCGCATATTTTACCCCGCAAAAATACAGTTCACTATAGCTCTTGGGACAAGGTCCAGCTCGACCCAACCGCACCCCCACTCTGCTATTAAGAGACTTACCTATCTAAGTTAGAATCGAAAATATTTGGTTAGATATATCCCAGTGGGTGACGAAGTTGCTAAGGGTATTGGTGATCCCCAAATATAATATAGATACACATAATAAGCGAGATTGAAGTATTCTTGTTTCGGAGACCATTTTTTTAGATATCTCTGAATCAAAGTATGTACAAAATTACAAAAATTTTGAACGGGTATTCACCCTGCAATAGACTTGGCTGAGTTGCCATATAATGTTAGTAAATGGGTAGAATGTTGGTAATTGCGCTAAAGGTGTGACTTAGGCAAATAACTTTATTCGTCCACTTTAATTATAAGGATTGTGTAGCGTTAATTGCTTTGTGAAAACCGTTTTAATATAAAATATAGAGGGGTTTTTTATTAAACTCTATGATTTATTTAGGATGATACGACGTTAATATTTGTTATTGATACATGTTCTGTAATTGACAGTCCACAGTTATTAGCTTTATAGTTAGCTTTTTCCCCCCGTGTTGGTCCGGGCTCCTTTGCAGAATAGACCATCTGCCTTCATCTGCCAGGCAGCTCGTAAAAGGCGAGCATAGGCTTACCGTCACTAACACCGTGACATCTAACTATTTGGTAGAGTTTCACAGCGACTCACCCGGATTGGTACCACCGCCTTACCTATTCCTGCCGCCATAACGTCATGACGTGTTCCGGTTTGGAGGGTAAGGTAGCCGGTAAACTTACTTTTGCTCGAGGCCTAAAATCCCTGCCTCAGGTTGGCAAACGCACCTTTACCATCTTTGGTGTCTCTAGGGGGAGTGAATTTCTTACCACCAGGAAATCCGTCTGCTTGTTTACCTTTCGATATCATAAAAAAAAGTAAACTAGTTTTTCCGGCGAACTTTAACACCAGCAGCGGGGCTATTCCGTATCTTTTTAGTAGTGATCACTTGGTAAAGTGTACATCAATTAGCTGTCAAACGACGGGTTTTGTATTTGCTATCTCCATTGTATGTCTTTTAGTGACAAGAGATAGTAAATATTATACACGTCATTTGACAGCTAATTGATGTACACTTTACCCAGTGATTATAACTAAAAAGACACGGGATCAGCTACCAGTTTAGTTTGTGTGGGTGTTAGTATAATAAAAATGTCTTTTCCCTAGTCTCCTCGCAGTTGAACTAAATAAAAAGTATCCTTCTCCTGGTTCCAGACTACCTCATCATCTATTTTGAGCAAATTCGGTTCAGCCGTTCCTCAGTTATAAATAATGTAACAACACGTCCTTCTTTTACATATGCAGATATGTCGGCGTATATTTCTTATAATTAAGACTCCCAACCATAAAAACATTGTTAGAGTTATAAGTAATAAAAATATTATGATTTTATTCTTTTAGTTTGGCGAAGTGTTTAGCATGTGCAAACAAATTCTACATCGCATTATTAGATCTTTTTAGCCATAATACAGTATATTTTCATACATTACCTGATTATGAAAGCTCTGTGTAGCTGTAAAAACCGCGAGGTTTGCATTTTGCAAAACGTTAGTCACTCAAAAAAACCCTGACGATGAATATATTCCCATTTCTAATTCTGCGTTGAGGCTGTTTTTCTCTATTACAATTTTATTCGACGAAAACAATTTACCTACTTAAATTACAAGTAACATTAAAAGTAGTGTATCAATTTTCATTGACCTGACAAGGCACAAGATGTGTCTGAGTAACAATATTATTGTTTAATTTCATTAGCTCAGAAACTGACCTTGCTATACTGTCCTTTTAAGGAACAGCCAGTATTTCTCGGCAAACTTTACAAAAACTCCAATATTCGAGTCACAGATTCAATCCTTAACTTAATTTGGACAAAATATTAACGATGTTCGCGCCAAAAATGAATTCCAGCCATTTGGCGGCCAACAAAGCGAGGAAGCTTATTTAAATTCGGAATTCGGGAAGTTTTGAATTTGTAGTTGGACTTACTTTCATCCAAATTTGATTCGGTGTTTTCAAAAAGTTTCTGTTTGATAATTATCTTACAATGGTTTCTGATTCTCAAGATTGGATTTAACAAGAGTTAAAGTCGCTTTTATGATATTTAACAAAGAGTAAAATAGATGTAACTTTCATGAAATTTTCAAGGTTATTTCACGTGATTTGGTTACGTTAATATCCAAAAACTTAAAATAAACCCTAAAAGTAATCCGGCTGAAAAGTTTTCAAAATAATATGTCACTTCTGCAATATAGACACTGAAGAATGTTACTGTTACTCAATATCAAGTAGGTATTTAAGTGTCACTAATGGGCGCCCGTTTGTCGAAATTCGACCATAATAAATTTTAATATCTTGTTGATAAGAACACCATCTTCATTTCTCAAGACCAACTACTTTGTTTCCAAACTATATGTTACGCCATCTATGATCTTTTATCGTTATCATCAACATTTTTGTTTGTGTGTGTCAAATGCATGGTGGTGTGGGTAATGTTTTATTTATTGATTTAATGTACTTTATAAGCATTTTTAATGAAAAATATTAGCGTTCTGCACTTTTCCTACTCATAAACTATAAGTGTGCCAAATTTTATGCTCCTCCGTCAGCGCAATTTTTGTAAAAAGGGGTCCAAAGTTTTTGTTTCACGTATTAATATACATATTTATTATATTTTTAGCAATTTAAACTGGCATGAACCTATGAATAATCTTTTAGAAAAAATAAGGAAACTTATTACAACTTTTGAAAGACTTACATACTCTGTTGATTATACACATTAACAAAATTCTATACTGCCCTAGCTCATGCTGTGTTGCATGTACATTGGGGAGGCTCTGATGCTACATTACTACTCTGAATAGAAATACATACATAGATGAGTTTTACTCAAGACCCTGACATGTTGACCTATGACTTACGACTTATGACCTAAAATGACTTATGACTGCCAAAAATAATTTATTTATATACGGAAGACATGGAAGCATGGCCTAAAGGTCTTAGCCGGCCCCCGATTGGTGGCAAATTAACTTAAAAAAAATACAAAAAAAACGACGTCATGTGTTTTTAAAAATACATCACAGTTATTTTAATTTTACTAATAAACTTCATGCTCATGAACCTACAGACGTAGTAGCAAGTAGTCTCTATAGACAAAGAGTATATAAATACCTACTATGTAATAAGAGGCGAGACTTCCATAGCATAGCAAACCCGAATTTGTATAAAGTTTACTTGAAAAAGTAAAACCCGTATAATTTGAAAGTAAGCCTAAAGGCATTCAGATATAAGGTAACTCACTAGTTACCTTATATCTGAATGTCATATGACACTTCATATGATTTGGGCGAATAAAAAACATTGCAAACTTATTTTTTTATTTTTGATATGAAAGTTGCGCCAAACTGTCTACAGACTAGACTAGAGAATATAATCACTACGTTTTACTTGTGATGATGATGATGATGATCTCATACTTGAACAATAGAGTTCAGAGGGTTAAAATAAATGGTAAAACTTCTTCGGGTTCTGCGGTTACGATTGGCGTACCGCAGGGCTCTATTCTTGGTCCA
>NJDD01001811.1:148934-165628 GCA_002245505.1 Calephelis nemesis | reverse complement strand
TTTTGATTCTGATTCTGATTCTGATGACCGCCTCGTTGGTCGAGTGGATAGCGTATACGCCTAGCTACTACGATCAATCGCGAGGCTCGGGTTCGATTCCCGACGGGGGCAGGCATTTGTGTAATGAACATTTAGATGTCTGCATTTCTGGGTATGGGTGTTTATTAAATTTATTCTGGTATCTATTTAAGTATTTCTTTGTATTAGAATGTTTGACTAACACCCATGACACAAGCATATAATTTACTTACTTTGTGGTTAGATTCAATTTGTGTAACTTGTCCAGAGATATTTATTTATTATTTATTACAATTTGAATTATGAATCATAAACAATTTTAAAATGTAAATAAATTTAACCCTTTTTACCGTAAACTATCACCGTTTTCAAACCTAGCCAGGCAGGAGAAGAAACGGCGAAACAAACTTCTCGGTAAGCCCGATTTCCCGAATTATAATAAATTAATATTTTGTATTACAAAAAAATATTATTTATGCTTATCTGCAAGAAAATCTTTAATACTTTAAGTGATTTAAGATTATCAGGAATCTGATTTTATATACGAATGGACATGCAATATAAATTATTTAAAAATAAATAGTTTTAGGTAAGGCGCATGGAGTTTCACTCTATTTCTTAAACGTTATAAATCTTGGACTTCAGTATTTATTTGAAACAAATGATGCTATTTTTTTTACAAATACACTTACAGTCAAAATACATACACAAGGTAAAGGTTATATTTTGGGAGACTTAAAAAGCGGCTTGCATGAATGAGACTGCAACTGATTAACATTATATATCGCTCTTACACACTTCTTTTGAACCTTAAAGATTTTAATTAATTCTACAGAATTTCCCAAATAGGAATGCCATATTACAAAACGGAAGAATTATAGGTACCCATGATACGCTAAAAGAGATGCTTTTACACTTCTCGTATTCGTTTTAACACATATTATTCAAACCTATCAATTTTATTACAAAAGTGAATCAATATGTATAAGTTGTTATAATACATGGCATACGTGTTTAGTTTGTAATTTCTTAAAGTTTTCATGTTGTATGTCATTAATTAATTTACTTCTTATACATTTTTCCTTTTTTTTCTTCTAACGTAGAGATTAGATGGGCTTTCCCCCCAAAGAGAATATAATCACTACCTACGTTTTATTTCCTCCTTGGACTGTTACTGCCAACCTCTTGTTTTTTTTAATTTTTTTTAAGTTATTTTGCCCCTTTCTGGGGCCGGCTAAGACTAAGGTCATGCTGCCACGTCTTCCGTATTAATTATTTAGTCATTAGTCACATGTCTTCCGTTAATTATTCTTACACAGTCATTAGTCACTATTTACAAAGTCACGTCAGGCTCTTGAGTAAAGCGGTGGTAACTTTACACAAGCACACTTTGGGAGATTTGGCGACAGCGAGGAAATTCACGATACACTAATTTCTTCATGATTATTTTATTTATGCACGTTCACTGAATAAAACTAAACTAATTCCCACCTAAATTAATTAATTTCTCTCAATTTAAACACGAAATTCAATAATTATGAAAAAATACGACCATCTTCATTCAAGATGGCGCCAAAACTCCGTGTTTTTTTTATATAAATTGTTTTATTAAAACAGGCTTAGACTAGAAGATCATACTGACACGTCTTTCGCATTCATAAATTCTTTTTCTTGTTATTTATTTCCAATTCACTTAACCAGTTTCTTATAATATGTTTATATGTTCATTATAAAATATTCTTTTATAATGATACGACTACGATCTTTACTGGATCTAAAAAGATGAAAGAAACGAAATTTAACGAAGTGCCACTGTAATTAACCCAAACTAATTTAACCCAAAATACACACGAAGTTCAATAATCACGAAAAAATTACGACCATATTCTATTTCGATGACTCCAATTTTTTTTAAATGAGATAAAAACGAGACAAACAATAAAAAAGTCAGTCCAAAGAGTATGAGTCAAAGAATACAAATACTCTTTGATAAGAGGTAAAAATGTTAATCAGATGAATAATTGTTCTTTGTAGCCATTTGTAGCAATCAACTGTCAAACTTCTAAAATGGTGTTGTAAGTGTCAAAAGTACAAAAAGTATTAAAAAACAGAAATGCTTTACTCAAAAATAAATACAACATAATCACATTTTTTTTAAATCTGCTGCGTCTCAGTAAAATGGGTAAACTGTCATATTTGTACACCGATTCAGAGGAAACAGAGGATACATCTAGCTCAGTAGAGACGCTCAAGAAGAAAAAACTGTCATCGTAAGTCTTTGAATTGGTACTTTGCTTGGCAAGTGCAGCTACTTTGCTGGGTCCTATTATTAACCTACTTCTAGAAAGCAAGAGCTTCTCAATTCGACTGCTTGTTTTTTTGTGTGTTTGTTACGTGATGGCTTGGCCAATATCTAACCGATTTTGACGTTTTTTTAGAAATACAGGTTGTGATTTCGGGGTGGTCTCATATTAATTTTATTAAAATCCGACTAGTGGTTTTTGAGTAAGAAATATCGTTGCCAAGGAACACCATACATATTATAGGTGCATCAATGTCCTGTGATCGGAATGTTTGACCTATTGTGCAAGTCTACCGGCTACCCTACCCTCCGGACCGGAACACGACAATTTCGTTATGGCAGCAGGAATAGGTAAGGCGGTGAATCCCTACCCGGGCAAGTGCTGCACAGAACTCTACCACCAGTGGTCTTGATGGCAGCGACCTATTAAACCTATGCTCGCCTCTTACGAGCTGCCTGCTGGGAGAGGCAGAAGATCTATTCTACACAGGAGACGTGGATCAACACGGGGGAAATATTATGCGAAATATGTATAACTCAAAAATCTAGCTGGTAAAATTTATGTGGGATCACTGCTATCTTTTGAAAAAAGAATGATCAAATTGCGACGTGGTAGGTACCTAATGAAATAGTTGAAATTGGATTTTGCAGTTTTAATGCACTATTTTTTAAATGGCTAATTTGTTGCTAATCGCGAGGTTTTTACAACTTCACCGGGCTACCTTTACTGCATGTAATTATTGTTCTCATAGTTTCGATGATCTTCCCAGGTAAGCAATGATTGCTACCCAGGATGAAAAATAGAATTATTTGAAGTTATGCTTCTGGAGCAAACATATTTCATTTAGAGTATGCTCCAACTTCATATTTGTATTGCTTTACCGCTACGTAGAACGTAGATTTGTTTTTCTGCCAAGCTGTCGATGTTTGCATAATTCGTTTCATGCAGGAAGGTAGGGTAGCCGATAGACACGCACACAGGGTCCATAATCCTGTATATTAGATAGCAAAGCACCAATAATACGACGACATTTATCTCTCACCACATAAAAACTTTTACTTAACATCTGTAACACATAATTTTGTGCGTAACTTAACTGTTTACGTAGTGTACAAAAAAAGCTCACAAAGTGATCGCTTTAATTTGTAGCGTGGTGTTACCTTCATAAGTTCTACAAAAACAGAAATTTTCAATTATTTACTGGAGTTTCTGAGATAAGTATGTTCAACCAAACAAACTTTTATTAGTATAACTTGTATATTTTCCCGCGTAACAAGTAGCCAAACTCAGTGCTTTACAATATTAATGCGAATTAAACGTTTTATTTCCAGCAAATATGTATTCATAAGCCCTGGAAATACAACGTTGGTTGAGGTGGTCTACGTGTAGTCGTGGGTGTCCTGGTTGTGCCCTTGCCTACTTCTTAGGTGAAACAGGCGTGAAGATACGCTTTTTTTCTATTTTTAAATTTTGTAGACTGAAGGCTTTTAAATCCCAACTTTTTACATTAGAATCCTAAAATACACTGGTGGAAACGTGAAAAAGAAGAAATGTAAATACCACAGCAGATCTGAGCCAGACGAGTCGGAAATCCGCAGCCGAAGTCGGAGCAACTCAGGCATAATGAAAAATAAGCTGCGTGGTATATTGAAACACACGGACAAAGAATGTAAGTACGATTTTAAACTTTACGCTATACTAAATAGAGATTATTCTCGTTTAAAGTAAAATTTTTATAATTATTTACTTGGTGGATTATGCGGGTAGTTGCGTGTATTTTTGCTTTGGGATTCTCTTTCATCTGAGCTAGCCAACGTTGTGAAACACTAGTTTTGTCACTTAGCTTTTCTCGTGTTGGTATTTCTTATATTAGGGCATGATTACTGGAGACAAAGGGTAAAATACAATATGAAACGCATAAAACAGCTTTTTACGGTAATGATGTGGTCTTGATGATTCAGCGTATTTATAATCATCTGCCTGCTTCACTACGAAACATTGATAATATTAAAAAAATTAAAATAAATGTACATAAAATGCTTAAACCCAAAGCTTTTTATGTCGTCAAAAATACTTCAATTGTAAATGGGATTCGTAATTTTTGAAAATTAAGTATTAAAATAATGTTTTATAATGTTTGTTATTTGTCTATGTGAATTTGTATTAAAATTGTAATGATTACCTCACCAATATAATTTAGATTTAATTGAAATTTGACAAGATGTAATAGTATTTAATTTAAATGGGTGTGTTTGTTTAAACTTTATTTATATATAAAAAATATACAGTATAATAATATAAATAAGGGCACGCAACCAGCATTGGAGTATTAGTAGTTCTGCATTAAATCTACAATGTCTGCGTACATACGTGAAATAGTAAAACTGGTGGTTGCAAATTTTAAATTTTATTTCTTAAAATTTACGTACTTTTTCCTAAAAAGTATTGTACGCAACTAGGCCAGGAGTAGTCGTTCTTTTGTGATGAAGCTATGAAGTGTGACAGTTCCTACTTTTACAAATGAATGAATTGAATTGATTTTTTTTGTTCATATGAATACTAAATAACTTTCGGCACAGTGAATAAAATATTCAAAATTTTGAGAGCGAAGAAAGGTCGATGCAATTTATAGATTCAACTAGCGGACCTTTCCATCAAATAAATTGGATGAAATAAATCGAAAGTCAACCAAATCGAATGTAGTCTGGAAAATCTAGTTGGTGCCGTTATAATGGCAGTGTGAAGTTCTTGTTAAGATTGTAGGATAGCCGGTATACTTGACATAGTAAAAGGAAGCGAGAGTGGGTAGGTATGTCAGAAAAAGCATAACGTAGGATAAATGCACTCGAAATGAGAGAGCTACGGAAAATTTGTGTTGTTACGCTCGCTGAGCGCATTAAAAACAGTGAGATCTGAGAAAGAGTGGGATTGTAAAAAGTTTTGGTTCGCTCCACTCGCGCTGGTTAGGATATATAGAAAGAAATACAGATGAAAGATTGAATAACAAGATATACAAGGCGAATGTGGATGAATGTAGGTCCGGGCCTAGAGACCTAAATAGTGGAATGTCACCAGATTAAATGGCTTGGGTGTTATCCGAAGGTGGTGTCAAGGGTCTCCGAAACCTGGCGTGCTGTATGAAAAGGGTAAAGGAATATGGAGGAAGCCAGGCAGGTCTGCTAGGATCATGAGGTTTGGCTCTAGACACTCTCTGTCTACCCCAGTTGGCATGATGATATGTATGTATGTAAAAGGCATCAATTTCCGGTCGCAGGACAACGACGCACGTATAATGAAAAATACTTGGAAATGAATAATATGTGTTTTAAAAAGATGTCACAAAATCATTTAGGCATTCCAAGATAATCTACCACATTTTAGTTTGCAAATATTTAGATAGCATCTTTGTTTAAAGGCCTTGCTTTTGCCATCAGGAGATTAGTGTTCGCTGTTTTATGACAAAAAGAAACAAAAAATACGAACACATTTTTTGCTGCTACTATCGAAACTTTTCACGACGTCAAAATCTCGGCAACATACCAGTTTTTATTTAAATTAGTTATGTTAAAGATAATTTGTAAAGAGAAAAAAAAGGAATATGGTGCCCATACATTTACCGTGTTTTTATTGCTGATTTTTCATTTTGTAGAAGCACACTGGCACATTGTTTTTCTTTTTTTCTTCTGGTTCCTGTCTGTGCTGTCTGCTGTTTTAATGACGGAAAGCCTTCGCTTGACCGTTACTTGCTGAACGGGGGACTTTTGGCCTAAAATTTCTCATTGTTATTTCATTGTTTCTTTCGTAACTAAACTTGTAAATTTAAAATACGTGTCTCAAGTAAAATATTTTGGTAAAATCAGCGTTCATAATAATATATAGCACGATACAGTAAATACGTATCTTCACGCCAAGTCCCTTGCGGGGTAGACAGAGAGCATTGAGTGCTAAGTGTCATGAGCTTTGCAGACGTGCCTGGCTTTCTCCACATTCATTTCTCTTTTAGTACAAACACGCCTATTTCTTACAGCCACATTAAAATGAGAAGCCACAGAAGCGCAGTAAAATTGTAAAAAAAAACAACTGTAAAAATTTTATTACTACTTCGCGACTTGATAATTATTTTTTCGAAAAATATAAAATGGGTCAGATATATGGGTCACATAAGTTTTATCAACATCCAACTAATAGTTTTTGCATAAGTCGGTGGTAATTGTATATTAAAAACCACTAGTCGAATCTAACTAAATCATGACACATATTTTTAAAAATGAATCATCAAAATGGATTTGTTATATTTTTGTTACTGGGTAATCGCGTAACAAACAAAAAAACAAGCAGTCGAATTGAGAACCTCTTTCTTTGGAGTCGGTTAAAAATAACCGTCTTTGATCGGTATCACCAAGGTCGGGGAAGGTCAAAAAGACAGCGCAACCCACATAAGCTTCCGAAATAAATTTGTATTGCAAAGAGACCACCCACCCTCTAACTTGGAGACGCTTGATGATTGGCCAGATCTTCAGAGCAATATTAACACTTGACTTTTGTATAGCGAAAGATTTACGTGGGAGTTCTTTGCGAGAAACAGAAGTTTTCCTTATTATTTCAAAAATATAAATTACTCTGCGCTCTTATTGTGCTCCTGGTAGTTCGTTCATGCCACTCACCCCATGCCTTATTTTTAAATTATTTTAACCAGCTTTAAAAAATAGCAAAAATTTACCATGAAATATACTCGTAGTATCGACGTATTATAAATTTAATGAAAAATTGAATTGAATTGAAAATCATTAATTGAATTGGATGGATGGATAGACAGAAACAGTTTTTTAGTCTCAATGTATTTCAATTAATTCCTGATTTTTTATACACATAGACATACATATCTTCATAACAACTCCGTTGCGTAGTAGTTGGAGTATTTTAATTTTATGAGGTGCTATAGACTATTATTAAATACTTTTTGGTGCTTATCATTAAGTTACATGATTTATATCGTAGCATCTGATGATGATGAGGACCTAGAACCAGCGCGGCCGTATTCCCAAGACCGCTGCCTCGTGGGCCGCGTGCCTCGCCTACCAGGGACAAAGCCGGGGAGGGGTGGAGGTGTCGCTATTGTCGTCAGAAAAAATGTACCGGTAAGCCTATCCATACTTTAGCATTTCAATCATACCACCTACCATCTGCTGCCAGGCAGGTCGTAAAAAGAAAGCATAGACTTACCGTCACTTACACTGTGACATCTGACTAGGTGGTAGAGTTTTGCAACGAGGAGTTTCTGGTTTCGTTAGAGCATTTTTTAATCTAGCTGCTGTAACGGTTAAATATTGTACATTTTCC
The DNA here is from genome assembly GCA_002245505.1 of Calephelis nemesis. NCBI lineage: Eukaryota > Metazoa > Arthropoda > Insecta > Lepidoptera > Riodinidae > Calephelis > Calephelis nemesis. The sequence continues at coordinate 157,967 of NJDD01001811.1, read as the reverse complement.
TTAGCTTTTGATATATTATATAATAGTACCTAATCATTGAAGTTTATTTATAAAGTTTTACTTTTTATTTTATTTTACACAAATTAGTTTAGTTCGTAATCGATTATTACTGGTTTATCAATAAACTCGTCACTCATCTTGCGCATAGCCCCGACCTTTTAAAATTTTGTTGAAATATTAAAACATTGTTATAATTCTAAATAATAAAGTGTAAATTTAAAAATATTTAAATTCATAGTTTAAAAATATTTGCACACCACAATGTGGTAGAATATGTTGGTAAAACAAATATTTTTGTAACAACTTATAACACACACATTGAGCAAATAACTGAATTTCACTTCAACAATTAGGCAGACGTACAACCGGGACACCCACGTCTAGCCGGGAATCGTTGTTGTTATTGAAAAATTGAATCTCTAATTTTTGTTGCCCGAACCGGAGATCGAACCTGAACCTCAAAAAGGCAAGTCTAACACCGGAGTACTAGACTCAAGAGGCGATACATGTACTTTTTAATTAAAAATGTTTTATGAAGTGAAAGTGAAAATACTTCATAGAAACTCACGCGATAATATAATCCAAGTCGATAATATGTCACATGTAATTATACAAGTTGACATAATCTAATTCCCCTCAAAGGGACCCTTCGCCAAACGGGATGTAGATCCGGGAGTAAGCATGGATTGAATTCTAAGTACCTAACCCACGGGAGGGCACTACATATTTTAACCGATTTTCGGGAGAAGATTTCAAGTTTGACTCCCATATTTTTTATGTATTAAGAAATAATACGAATATCTCGTCACTCATATTGCGCATAGCCCTAGCACCCTGTGATTTTTGTATTTTCACCAAAATGAAAGATTTGATGAGAGGTTTTACTTTTACCAACTCCGAAGAGGAAGTGATAGCGTTCAATCAGCACGTAGAAAACATGCCTTCAAATATGTGGTCTTCCTGTTTTAAAAAATGGTTCGATCGCATAAAAAAATGTTTTGAATGTAAAGGAGATTATTTTGAAAAGCAAAAAACGTAATATTTTAGTCATAACATGTTGTTTTTTTAAGTTATGCCAAACTTATAGTGTAACTTACATACAACTCTTAAAACTTAAGAACTTTTGGACCGATTTAAATGGTATTTTGCTTTAAAAAACAATTAAAAAACTAGAATCACATGCAAGGAGCGGGTGGTGCTACGTTTGCCGTAACAGCTAGTTATAAATTAATAAAACTAGGACTTTTGTGAAATAATATGTCAGTTAATAAAAATGAATGAATACATTAAGATGATGCTCGCTATTGTAGTGTTGTAATAATTAGAGTTGGAAAATTTGTCGTGAATTTCTGACCGTCTGACTAAGGTGTAAACTCTACAATGGCAAGCACTGACGTTATGGAGGTAATATGTAACGCGATTGTACGAAACAGGATTAGTCACGGTGTTAGTAACGAGTGAACCGTCTCATACAAGCTGCTTGGTTGAAAAGCAGTTGAAATTACAAAAAAAAATAAGTAAGGACAAAAAAAGTATCTTCATGGGCACCCACGACTAACCGAAGACACTAAGTCCCACAGGTGGCAAGCATATCGCCAACCGGGCACAGATCCAATCCCGAGTAACATTTTTTTAGAAAATTGGAAAAACCAATTTTTTTGTTGTCCGACCTCGGAATCGAACCCAGTACTTCATGCAGTCAGGTTCAACACCTGAACCGCTAGACCACATAGGCGACAAGAAGCAAGGACAAAGTTCGGTAAAGCTAATGGCAATTATATACTCGTAGCCGTCACCAATTTTATAAGCCCAGTGCTTAAGGCCCAATTCTCAGTCAGCCAGAAGAGCCAATTGCCGCACTCCCCTGTTTCATGATTACTATGAAATATTCCACTCTAAAGTAAACGTCTTAAGCAAAAAATCACTATTTTGGACACTATAAAAGTAATTTGAAAAAAAAAGTATAAAAACTGAAACACTTATCTTCTAGGTATAGTACTTATCTATGTTTATGTTAAATCTGGTGTCGATATTTTCATAATTGAAGTAGACAGCTGGGTTTTGCTTTCAAAAAAGGGTTACTTACTTTTATTACTTTTTGATTTTCTTCTATCGAGCAAAGTGAAATGAATCGTATTTTGGAAACACTAGTCATGTAAAGCATATTCATATTAATCTTGTGTATTTTTGTCACCAAGACCCATGATTGCTTTGTATGATTGCTTTCCCCGTGTTGGTCCGGGCTCCTTTGCAGAATAGACCATCTGCCTTTCTTGCCAGGCAGCTCGTAAAAGGCGAGCATAGGCTTATCGTCGCTAACGCCGTGACATCTGACTAGGTGGTAGAGTTTCGCAGCGACTCGCCCGGATTGGTACCACCGCCTTACCTATTCCTGCCGCCATAACGTCATGACGTGTTCCGGTGGTCCGGAGGGTAAGGTAGCCGGTTAACTTACTCTTGCTCGAGGCCTAACATCCTGACCTCAGGTTGGCAACGCATCATTAACATCTTTGGTGTCTCTAGGCGGCGTGAATTTCTTACCATCAGGAAATCCGCCTGCTTGTTTGCCTTCCTATAACATAAAAAAAAAATGAAAAAAATATTATACTGCTGACGTATTTTAGCATACATGGGCCCTTAAGGCTATTTTAGTGAACACCGAATTTAGGATACGCTCGAGGGTCAGACATGTCTGAATTTAATGGGTATCAGATATGTCAGAGCCGGACGTCCTATAGATCAGGAGCTATCAAGTGAACAATTAAAACTGAAATTAAAAAAGGGTCAATATTCCCCAACAATACTCAGTAGCTAAGAATAATTTCGTCACGTTAGCTTTCAAACAAAAAATCCATACCGAAATAAGTCAATTCGCTTAGGAGTTATGATGCACAAATAGACATACATGTCAAACTTATTTCTTTTTTTCCGTCTGACATTAAGTACTAGAATAAGTATCTTGACGCCTATATACAAAAAGCGGTAGGCAGAGGCACAACCAGGGCACCCGCGACTTTTTTTTATAAAAAATTGGAAAAACCAAATTTTCTTTTTGTTGCTTGACCCGGGATTCGAACTCGGGACCTCATGAAGTCAATTCCAACACTTGGACCGCTAGACCACACACACACTTCATTTAACGATTTATGTTAAAATTTAACCAACCGGCTTCGCTTTTAACTGCATCGTAGGGCTTTAAAACTAAAGATAAATATGTCTTATTCTTTTTAACTTTCAGTATTTTGATGATAGTTACTAACCTACAGGCGTGAAGTCTCAGGTCATCCAAGTGTTTTTTTTAATTAGATATCCTATTAATATTATAAATGCGAAAGTTTGTATGTATGGATGTATGGATGTTTGTTACTCTTTCACGCAAAAACTACAAAGCCGATTACGATGACATTTGGTGTGTAGGTAGCTGAAGACCCAGAATAACATATAGGCTACTTTTTATCCCGGAGTTCTCGCGGGATTGGGACTTACGCGGGTGAAACCGCAGGGTGCAGCTAGTAATGTATAAATACGTGAAGCAAAAACTTTGGACCCCTTTTTACGAAAATTGCGCTGACGGAGGAATATGAAATTTCGCACACTTATAGCTTATGTGTAGAAGTGCAAAACGCTAATATTTTTAATGACAATGTTGTAAAGTGCATTAATTCAAAAAATAAAACATTACACGTACTACCATGCATTTGACACACACAAACAAATATATTGATGATAACGATAAAAGGTCACAGATGGTGCATTAACTATTCAGGAAACATAGTAGCTGGCCTTGAGAAATGAAGATAGCGTTTTTATCAACAACACATTAAAATTTATTATGGTTGAATTTAGACCAATGGGCGACCACTAGTAATAATAAATGGTTTATTTCAGATAACTAAGAGCCCAATTTTTATGGGGTATAATAATGTCATTGAGCTAGTTTAAATAGTAAATAATATATTTATATAAGTAAGTAATAGTAACCCGTGTTGGTCCGGGCTCCTTTGTAGAATAGACCATCTGCCTTACTTTGTCAGGCAGCTCGTAAAAGGCGAGCATAGGCTTCCCGTCACTAACACCGTGACACCTGACTAGGTGGTAGAGTTTCGCAGCGACTCGCCCGGATTGGTACCACCGCCATACCTATTCCTGCCGCCATAACGTCACGACGTGTTCCGGTTCGGAGGGTAAGGTAGCCGGTAAACTTACTTTTGCTCGAAGCCTAACATCCCGGCCTCTGGTTGGCAACGCACCATTACCACCTTTAGTGTCTCTAGGCGGCGGGAATTTCTTACCATCAGGAAATCCGTCTGCTTGTTTGCCTTCCAATGTCATAACAAAAAAAAACCTATCTTATACACAACAACATCACTCATGAGTTTAACAATAAAGTTGGATAATACAACGGAACTGATTGATCGCAATTACGTATGGTTCAAATCCATGATCTTTTTTTAACTGGTATATTGTTGAGAAATCAATTGTTAATGAATACAATGTTATTGCAAGGAATGAGTTCAGATGAGCAAATGATTTACTGCTGCTTCACAATAGCACGGCTCTTGTGCTTCCGAATATTCCAATCAATACCAAACTCCGGATACGGCTCGAGGGTCGGACATGTCCGCACTCAACGGGTCCTAGAGATATCAGCGACGGACGTCCATGTAGATCAAGAGCTATCGTTAAAAATAATGTCATATTTCTGTTGCATGGAAACAATGGCCCACTTTCACATTGCAGTCATGTTTTCTGATTTGAAGATGGACCCTGTTAATCCTTGACGTCGTTAATGGATGTCTGATAAAGGCTAAAATAAAATGAGGGAAACAATAAATTTATACTACTGTCGTCAATCTATTTTATCATCAGGGCGTTTTTTTTAAATCTTTATTAGCTACTCCTGTTGAGTCTTAATTTTTTTTGACATTGGAAGGCAAACAAGCAGATAGATTTCCTGATGGTAAGAAATTCCCGCTGCCTAGAGACACCAAAGGTGGTAATGGTGCGTTATCAACCTGAGGTTGTTAGGCCTCGAGCAAAAGTAAGTTTACCGGCTAACCCACCCTCCGAACCGGAACACGTCAACGGCAAACATCGACGTTGTGGCGGCAGGAATAAGTAAGGCGGTGGTACCAATCCGGGAGAGTCGCTGCGAAACTCTACCACCTAGTAAAACCTAGTCTTAAATATGAATTGTGTTCAATTTTCGAGGTTGAGTTCGAATGGCTGAAACGTTTATCGCATATTATAAACAAATTAGAAATATTTTACAGTTTTAATTATACACCATCGACCCTATATTTATTTATTATCTATAATACACGTCCCACAATGTGATAGGTGGCAAGCCTATCGCCAACCGGGTTTGACAAATTGAGTTGTTACACTTTTTTAACAAATCTGATACCTATCCCCAATATATTTGTATACGATTCGGAAATATGACCGGTCCTAAAAGACGGTATCATAAGATTTTTATAAGTATAAAAGCTTGTAATAAAAGTAAAGTTTTTTATTAAGAATTACTAATACTTTTAATCTTAATAATAGCGGGTATTGTGCTCGCATAATTAGCTTATACGCAATTAAAAACAACCTTGATGATTATGGAAATCAAGAATTTTGAGAATCTTAGTTGTGATACAAATTTAGCCATAGCTCTTTAACTACATCTGTATCTGGTCCCTTCACGTCCGTATACATGATGTTTCTATGTATTTTAGTTTTCTATTCCAAAAATACAAGTATGTACGTAAAATGGAATATATGCTATATGTCGTCATTTACTGTTGGTGCTGAATCCGTTGTGCCCCATAAAACTTGTTTATTTTCTTAAAAAAAATAAACAAATGGATCTGCTCCTAATATAGGCTACATAACTAGGTGGTAGAGTTTCGAAGCGACTCGCCCGGATTGGTACCACCGCCTTACCTATTCCTGCCGCCACAACGTCATGACGTGTTCCGGTTCTGAGGGTAAGGTAGCCGGTAAACTTACTTTTGCTCGAGGCCTAACATCCTGACCTCAGGTTGGCAACGCACCATTACCATCTATGGTGTCTCGAAGCGGCATGAATTTCTTACCATCAGGAAATCCGTCTGCTTGTTTGCCTTCCTATAACATAAAAAAATATATATAGGCAACGTATCGCTAAAATAGGCGAGGTTTAGCGATTCAACATTCGTGAATGCAGTCGGTTTTGTTGAAGCTAGAAGGAGAACTTGCTCAGATGTGATAGAAGTGACGAAAGCACATGGGTAAGCTTCTGTCATCAGATTTACAACCCAATTTGGACTCTACTAGCGTGCAAAAAGTCTAGTGGTGGGAAACTAACTTTCTTAAAACAAGACTAATTAGATCATAATTCTCTTTAGGTGCTTGCTTAGGAACTTCATCACCTCTTTCTTCCAGCACTTGTTTTAGTCGAGAATCCATAGAAATATAGAAGAGATTTGTTTGGAAGAAAAGGGAAAATTAGGGGGACATATTTGGTAGATAGCAGGAAATAAAGGTATCCACTTCCCTTGCATATGAACTAGAAGATTCGTTTCTTTTGTGATTCGGAAGGTAATGCTTTTTGCTACAATATCCGGAAAACAGAATTTAATTCGAGTATCTTCAATAAAAAAGTGAACATACATATTTGAGTATCTTTATGCCCATATCCCCGAAGATTTAAGCACAGTCACAATCAGGGCACCCATGACTAGCCAAAGACACTATGTCCCACAATGCGATAGGTGGCAAGCCTATCGCCAACCGGGCACATATTCAATCCCGTGCAACTTTATTTTTTATTAGAAAATTTGAAATACGCAATATAATGTTTTTGTGGTCCTACCCGGGGATCTAATCTGGGACCACAAGAAGTTAAGTCCGACGCCGTACCGCTAGACCACAGAGGCCTTCATCGACATATTTATGCTAAATAAACTCTCACCTTAAATCTGTTTCTATATTTACATTAACTGTAGAAGAGTGAATTCTGGATACTGTAGATATTTTAAAAAAATAAGTGCAGGCGACTAAAAGTAGGTAGCAGAATACATTTCAATTTTTTCAAGTTTCTGTCTGTCTGTACCTTGACTTGACGCGGTTTACGCTGAATCTGCTGAAGCGATCGTAATGAAGCGTGGCTTGTAGGTACTTTAGTTTCCGAGGAACGTTATAGGATCACTTTAAAACCGGGGTTTCCGTAGGCGAGCGGCAATAATCAAATGTAAATTGGGGTATATCTTATTCATAAACGCAAGGTTTGATTTCATTTATTAGCTTATTCATTTTTTGCTTATTTATGCGCTTTACAGATTGTTCTGTATTTTTTTACAAGGCGTAAGTTTCGTGGTTTAGAAATTACAGACAAGAATAATTAAGAAAGGAATTTTGGAGCGACCGAAAGTTTCGGCTAGTTTTTTGGCCAAAACCGAAACTAAAGCCGAAAATTTATTATGTAGTCGTAACCGAAACCGAAACTGAAACTTACGGTCGGTCACTATTCAAAACATAATAATGCGGTCACTAATTTGAAACGCGTTTATTAATGACGTAGATATGAGTGAACTCGTTGCCCGCTGGAATTGTCTAGTTATTTGCTGGAATATTCAAGTATCTGCATCATTTATTATTTGACCGCCTCGTTGGTCGAGTGGCTAGCGTATACGCCTAACTACACCGATCAACCGCGAGGCTCGGGTTCGATTTCCGATGGGGGCAGGCATTTGTGTGATGAACATTTAGATGTCTGCGTTTCCGGGTCTGGGTGTTTATTAAATTTATTCTGACTATTTAAGTATTTCTATGTATTACAATCGTTGACTAACACGTATAAAACAAACATATAATTTGCTTACTTTGGGGTTAGATTCAATTTGTATGACTTGTCCAGGCATATTTATTATTATTTAGTTGGATGTAGTATACTGGATGATAGAGTTTAAACACTACTAGCCGGGATTAGTACCATCGCATTACTGATTCCTGCGAACTTGTCTAGAAACGTTGTTTTCGTGTGCCGATGAAAAAGGTACGATAAACTTAGGTACTACGTATAACTAAATCACAGTAAAACCGCAAAAAACCGGTTTCGATTTTGATAAGTGAATCTTTTAAATGTACAAAAATTAAGTATTTTTCTCTACTTCCCTGAAACTTTATCATCAGATCCAGATTTAGTGGCAATAGGAATGCCTCAGAAGAGTGTTTTTTACTACTACTGAAATCCGAGAGACCCGGGCAACGTTATTTTTATCACAAAAAAAGTAAAAATAAAAACATTTATTACAAAATTGAAAATACACATTATTTATTTTTTTGTTGCCCGACCAGGGAATCGAACCTTTGATTTCAAGAAGTGAAGTCCGACGCCGTACCGCTATACCTCAGAGGCGATCCCAGTCAGATCTGGCTGTCTATGGCTATCACTGATCGCCCTGAAGATGATGTAAAAGCGAAACCGAAAATAGCCATTAATTTAAATACTAGCGGCCCGCCCCGACTTCGCACGGGTATAAAATATACATATACGCTTCCTCGTAAACCTTCCTCTTTAATCACTTTATCTATTTAAAAAAGCGCATCAATGTCCCTTGTGTAGTTTTAAACATTTCAGCATACAAAGGGACATAGGAAGCGACTTTGTTTTATACTATGTAGTGATAATCGAAAAAACGTTTTACATGCATAAATATTTTTATGTTAATAATTATTGACAATTTGTAGTTCTTAGCATAATTTACCAGCTACCATGCACTTCAGACTGTAACAGGACAGTGACGGATTCTGGTATGTGACGGTATCAATCAAAGTGAGACGGCACCTTTGTCTATTACCTGTTTTAGTCTATACCAATAGGAGGTCGCCTCTGTGGTCTAGTGGTTCAGTTGTTGGACTTGACTGCTTGAGGTCCAGGGTTCGAATCCCAGGTCGGGCAACAAAAACAAAATTGGATTTTTCCAATTTTCTAATTTAAAAAAAACTTTGCTCGGGATTGGAAATGTGCCCGGTTGGCGATAGGCTTGCCACCTATCACATTGT
>NJDD01001811.1:114516-146480 GCA_002245505.1 Calephelis nemesis | reverse complement strand
TAATTAAGTGATATTCATTTAATTTTATTGTTCGCCTGTTATTTGCGTATATATGTAGATAGGATATTGAAAATCACGTTTAATTTTTTGCGTATATTATCTAGTTTTCTTTCATTTATTCTTTTGTTAATATAAATTATAAAAATCTTCTCATTGATATAACCCTTTCTAATTTATTATTAACTAGCTACTCCGGCGAACTTCGTTCCACTCGTTCAGTTTGTATGGGAATAATTAAAATGTTGTTTTCCCATTTTCCTTACAATTTTCCCAGTTTTTCTCTTGATAAGAACCTTGTCCTGGCAATAACTAACACAGTACAAAAAGAATTAGCCAACTCGGTCCAGTCATTCGGAAGTTATGCGCTTACCAACACATTTAGCGATTCATTTTTATATTATAGATTTACAGTTGTTACAAATAAGTAAACTTAAAATGTTGACTTGACACAAACAACAGCCTTCCTCACTGCTGTAATTAATTCTACTTCTTTTTAGTACCTAACTATTAACTTTCAATTGTTACAAATAAACAACCTAAAAATTCCTACTTGAAACAAAACGACACTTTCTTACTACCGAAACTTCTTACTTACTATCTAATAAATATCCTTAAAATTTTGACTTGACATAAACAAACTTGATGATGTGCGTTCCAGTAACTCGGTAGCTATTTTAGCTACGCATCGACTTTGACAAACGCATAGTGGTTGAATTCACCTAAGTATCGTTCGTAGGTACTATGAGACCTCATAGTGTTGTTTATGGATAAGGGTGTGAATGTCCTAGCCGTATATTTTTGAAACATCGTGTTAAAAAATAAATACACTCCAATGATTTTATCAGTATAAAAATGTGAGGTTTATTCTAGAACAATGTTTGTACTACCGAATATAAACAGATTATAATGTTGTACGAGTGTCAAGGGGTATCATAGCGTATCTGTTTGTTCGACGCGAGTGAAATAAGTCATAGCCTTCAATGCGGCGCCGATAACGGAACCGAGAGGGCTTTTAGCGACATTGGATTACACCTCTGCGTATATAGAAGTGACAAGTTATTTAAAAACTTGAATTGAAGCATGTTAGCAGTTTTATTAGTTATTACTCTCTGCATCTACGTAATTAGTTATAGTTATGTATAGAGTAGGCAGAGGCCCAATTAGGGCACCTACGACTAGCCAAAGAAACTACGTCCCACAATGTGATGGGTGGCAAGCTCACCGGGCACATATAAATCCCGGGCAATGTTATTGTTATAAGAAAATTTAAAATTCACTTTTCTATTTTTTTGTTGCCCGACCCGGAGATCGAACCCGGGACCTCAAGAAGTTAAGTCCAAAACCGGACCGCTAGACCACAGAGGCGATTATTTGATATTCATTAATTTAATAAAATAGCGTTCTGTGGTAACAGTAACAAAGAATTAGAAATGGCATCTTATTGGAGAGTTAAACTGTCACGCTGAATAGATTTGAACCACTTGTCAAAGTATTATACCAAAGTTAGTTTTAGTCTAACATAATAGATAAATAAACATGTTGCGATCTTTTTATGTTTGAAAAAATCCCGTTTATTCTAGATGAATGTTTTATTAAAGATAAACACCTTTTAATGTTGTACGAGTGTCAAGGGGTATCAAACCGTATCTGTTTGTTCGACGCGAGTGAAATAAGGCATCGCGTTCAAGGCGTCGCAAATATCAGGACCGAGATGATTCTACCGACATTGGATTACATCAAGACATTTATAGAAGGGACATTGAATGAATTTAGCTGAATAGTCTGCGGTTGGAACTCTTGAGGACATAAAAATATATGCTTATTAGCTGTTGCCCGCGTGGTCCTACATGAACATTATTTTGGAATAAAAACTATCTTATGAATTAACCCAAGTTAGCCTCTATGTGTGTACCAAATTTCATGAAAATCGGTTCAGCAGTTTTTGCGTGGAGAAGTAACAAACAAACAGACAAACTTTCGCATTTCTAATATGAATAGGATTATTGCGAATATATGTTTAAGGGATTTGCAGAAGATTCCAAAATAGATATAAAAATTATTTCTGCACTTGAAAGTTCGTAAGAAATTAGGTTTAGCGGGACAGGTGGCGTGTAGGTGTACATATAGGTGGCGTGTAGATATTTGTTACCATAAGGAGATATGTTTTTTTTTGTTTGTGATAGTGGAAGGCAAACAAGCAGACGGATTTCCTGATTCTGATAGGCGGAAAAATTCTCGCCGCCTAGTGACACCAAAGGTGGTAATGGTGAGATGCCAACCTGAGACCTTGATGTTAGGCCTCGAGCAAAAGTAAGTTTACCGGTTACCTCACCCTCCGAATCGGAACACGTCAACGGCAAGCATTGGACGTTATGGTGGCAGGAATAGGTAAGGCGGTGGTACTAATCCGGGCCAGTCGCTGCGAAACTCTACCACCAAGTAGGATGTCACGGTGTTAGTGACGGTAAGCCTACGCTCGCCTTTTATGAGCTGCTTGGCAGGAAGGCAGATGGTCTATTCTGCAAAGGTGCTCCGACTAATACGGGTTGACGGTGACGGTTGTTCGCTTTTAAAATACAAATAACTACAACCACTTATTTGTCTTAATTCTGGAATTCAAAATATGTAATGTTTCTCACAGACTTCTCGATAAAATATTTTAATAATAACGCCGTGCTTGGAATAAACTTTTCATAATTTTAAACAGACAAAAATCATGTACGCAGTTATTTTTTTCTTTGTTATACTAGATGGTAGAGTTTCGCAGCGACTCACCCGGATTGGTACCACCGCCTTGGACGTGTTCCGGTTCGGAGGGTAAGGTAGCCGGTAAACTTACTTTTGCTCGAGGCCTAACATCCTGGCCTCTGGTTGGCAACGCACCATTACCACCTTTGGTGTCTCTAGGCGGCGGGAATTTCTTACCATCAGGAAATCCGTCTGCTTGTTTGCCTTCCAATGTCATAAAAAAAGTAAAGATTTTTTTTATAATCCTTTCTTAGACATTTAAAGCTCTACATTGTATCGAATGTTGCTACGAGTACTGTAGCTGTAATTTGTTTGAAGTTTTTTTTGTGTTTATAAAGTTTTAAAAATAGACTTTCTGTTAGTATTCTGAACTTGGTGATTGCTACGGCTCATTGAGAGGTTAGGTAGACTAAATTGAGTTTTATCATACGATATTATCTTATCTTTAATTTATTGAGGTCTTTCGAAGGTGAGAGTATCTTTGCCAACCTTATAGGAAAATATGGAATTCTCCGTCACCTCAACCTTCCTTCTTTTTTCATATATTCCTTCATGGGTTTATTTCCATTTCTATATAAGACTATTTTCTAAAGGATATTTTAGTTTTTCGTTATCTGGTCAGTAATCCGAACATAAAAGTCTAGATAGAATATCTTTATTTGAAGAAGGTATTCAATTATTTTGAAAGTCAGCAAATTGTGTACATGAAAAACTTATTATAACTGTAAATACAGTTCTAATTATAAATTAAAAAAATCTAGCATTTGTTTGTAACAACATTTAAAAATATTTTTATTTTATTATTATTATTTTTTTCATTCGCAGTTTTATTATATGAAATACATATCGTCCGTAACAGTGAGATCCGAGAAAGAGTGGGATTGAAAGAAAGTGTTGATGTTAAAATGCAAAAGGGCATGCTCCGCTTGTTCGGTCATGCGGAAAGAATGACAGATGAAAGATTGACAAAGCAGATATACAATGCGAATGTGGATGTATGTAGGTGCCCGAGGAGACCAAGAATACTCGAATATTATCCGAGGGTGGTGTCAGGAGTCTCCGAAACCGGCGTGTTTGTATGAAAAGGGTAATTAATTTGAAGGAAGCAAGACAGGTTTGTCAAGATCTTGAGGTCTGGCACTCGATACTCGAAAATTTGACAATGAAAATTTTCAAACATTGTCTACTAGACAATCTTCAGTCCATCTAATAAAATACCGCATTCGTTACAGTAAGATTCAAGAAAGAGTGAGATTGAAAGAAAGTGTTGGTGTTAAAATTTTTTGAGAAAAAGCGGGCACCGCTGGTTCGAACGTGTAATGTTAATGACATATGTATTATGAAATATTGACTAAGCATATATACAATACGAATGTGGGTGGATGTAGGTACCCGGGGAGACCAGGGTTGACATTTAACGATCTGAGACTGGTGACCAGAGTCTCTGAAACTCTGAAATGAATGTGAAGGAAGGCAGGCAGGTCTGCGAGTGTCGTGAGTTTTAGCATACGACACCGTCTGCCTACTCCGTAAGGGACTTGGCGTGAAGTAAGCAAATCCAAGTACATTTTGCTGTTTAAAAATAAAATACCTACAGCATATTTTTTCGTGTGTGAATCGATTCGATTGTTCGCCGTATACGGGTGAACAACTCTACTGATCTTTGTTCAATTGGGCGAAAAATTGACATGGCTGCCACACGAATAACACGTACATTGAATACTTTCCGTTCTACCACAAATCAAAGTTATGTCAGAAACAAAATCTCGTAGTAAATAATGTTATGATCTCCACTCACGTGTTTTTTAAGGGAATCTTTCGAGTTATTGTTAAAACATAACATGCTATAATTTTAAATTTATTAGCGTATTGCTAACATTTCTATATACAAAATACGTTTTTTAGTTTTTGTCATGGGCGTAAACATCTGCTATTAGTAAAGTTTAATTAATTTTCTTGTAGTTGTAACAGGTTTTTCTACATAGGGCTTATATTACTCAATTAATCATTGGACATTATACTTATTGTTCATGTCTGGATCATAGGTAAAGCATTGGCATCCTTCCTAAGCTGTTTGAGTGAGATTTGGCAGTATCGAGAAAACACGATCGTCCTGTTTAGTATCAGTTTCTTTGCAGTCGATAGTGAAAAGAGCCCTATATCTGTGTCCTGGTACTAAGTTCCCTGTCCATTTTCTAGTCAGATTGGTTCAGTCTGTCTTGATTTATAAATAAAATGTGACGTGCTAGACTGCTGTAAAATAAGCCTTCGTAAGCAGTGTAACTTTTGTGGCAAATAACTATATTGTTTCCCGAGTTCTTCCTATATTCGTGTTCTGGTAGCGGAGGTGGGCTGGGGGAACGTTAGTTGGGCTTGTTTGCCACAAAAGTTACATTGCCTACGCGGAATTAGCAAAATAAGGGCTTATTTTACATCTGTTATAATGGATTTCCGCAAAGTAACGCCTGATTCAATATAATAACAAAAATACTAGCTAGACTTTTTTCTTTTTAAGTACAAACAAGGTGTTATACGAAATAAAATAGTTGTGACAAAACGGATTCAATCTTTTCCCTCGATCCCGCTCCTCTACGAGATAGTTAAATACCTACACATATATTATGGTAGGCAGATAGTATCGACTGCCAAACCTCACGATCCTGGCAGAGCTGCCTAGCTTCTTCCACATTAATTACTTTTTTTGACTATGTTATTTTAGTTATTTTTTTTATTTGAGTTGTCTATATATCCGTCATTACGTAGACGGTGGTTTTTTTTCGAAATGTCTACTGTTGTGTACGTCTAACGACTTTTACAACGTCACCGGGCTAGTGGGCGAGCAGAGTACTCAGCCAGAGACGGTGGTATTTTTCTGTTAGCAGTATCACTATTCACTCTAGGTATGTCATGAAAGACAACAGTTTTCTACATTTTTTCATTTGCTTAGAATGAGGCCGTCTAACAGTTTGATTTAACACTAATTTTATGTCAAATTTTATAAGTTAGCGAGGCTGAAGTGATAGCGACAAAGGCAAATGACGTCCTCACAACACGCTTTTATTAACTTCGCTAGCATTTATGTATTTACGTAACGGAATCTTCGAATGTGTTCTTTATCCACTTTAAAAGATCTTATGAAATTGAAACTACGCACACTTAACAAGGTCCGAGGACGAGATAGCAATTTAAATAAAATCATACCGTCATAATCAGAATCTTCAGGGTCTAACTCCAACTTCAAAACATTTCGTTTTCGTTTCGTTTCGTTTTCGTGAACTGTTAAAGCTACGAAGAAACGGTGTGTGAGAAAATTGTTTCTCTTTATTATTTTTTTTATAAAAGCTCAGCGACAGTACAAAGGCATCTGTTAAAATTGACACAATCTTATTAGATACCTTAAAACCTTTTTTATGGTCATTGCTGGCAGTTTATTACTATAACTATCTATTATTTCTGAAATGTACATTTGACCACTTCGTTGGCCGAAGGGCTAGCTTTCACACTGAACTCTACCGAATAATCGCGCGCCTCGGGTTCGATTCCCGACGGTGCAGGCATTTGTGTGATGAATGTTTAGATGTCTATATTTCCGGGTGTGTGTGTGTGTGTGTGTGTGTGTTTATTAAATATATTCTAGTATCTATTTAAGTATTTATATGTATATCCATCGTTGACTAGCACCGTAACACAGGAACACAAGTTTTATTTGGTAATTTGGCTCAATCCATAAAATTTGTAAATAAACAACATCATTTGGTTCAAACAAATGCTGAAGTATTAGGAATTACGCATTTTAGAAATATTGAAAATCTACATGCGCCTAATCAAAATCTTAATATTTATAAAAATAGTCCATTTTTAACCAAATTCCTGATAGTCTGAAATCATTTCCGGTAAAAAGATTTCAAAAGAAGGTATTTTATTAGCTGTTAGAGAAAACATATTATAGCGTAAAAGGTTTTCTTGCTGACATTCATAAATAAATAAAATATTTTCCTTAATAAATTTAAACTTAATTTAAGTAAAGAAATCATGGTTGCCGAGGAGTTTGTTACGCTGTTTTTCTCCTGACTGGCTAGGTTTGGAAACGGTGGTAGAGTACAGTAGATATAAATAAAATAATTAATCCATCTTAAAAAATATTTGTAATAAATTGTGAAGCTTGTTAAACATATAAATAAATAAAATGTCTATTAAAAATATAATTAAGTGCTGCGATTTAAATGTTAAAATGCATATAAATGTTTAATTTCTTTAAATGTTTCACCACAATGTGGTAGAACATGTTGTATGCTTAACTATCTTTGTAAAAACTTTTGACACATATGTTCCGCATATAAATAATTTTTCATTTTCATTTTTCATTTGCCAATTATTACCAATGCCATATTTAATCAAAACCGACACGGTATTTTAATTCCGTACGATAGAAGTTTATATTGTATGCTAATAAAAAATCTATACTTCCATATTTTTTGGGGGGACAATATTTTTAATCCAAAGCAATGTTATATAATATATGACAGTATGTATGATGTCTTTCTGTCAAAAATATATTTTTATTAAAACATATTTTTATTTAATAGTATTATTATAAATACAAAGTCTGTCTGTCTGTTACGCTTTCAGTAGTAAACAGCTAGACCGATTTTGAAGATATTTAATACTAGCTTTTGCCCGCGGTGATGCCCGCATGGTTAATGATAATTTTTACAAGATAAAAACTATCCTATGTGTTAATACAAGTTACACTTTTGCCAAATTAAATCAAAATCGGTTCAGCAGTTTTTGCATGAAGGCGTTACAAACAAACAAATTTCGCACTTATAATATAATAGTAGGACGCATAACATTGATGACCTAAGTTCAAACATAAGCTTTAAAAAAATCGACCCTCAAAGGACTTAATAACGTAAATAAAGTTTCATCAATAAATCATAACTAAATCGCCTGTGTGGTCTAGTGTTCCAGGTGTTGGACTTAACTTCATGAGGTCCTAGGTTCGATTCCCGGGTCGGGCCACTAAAAGAAAATGTGGTTTTTCCAATTTTCTGATGAAAAAAATGGTGCTCGAGATTAGATGTGTGCCCGATTGGCGATAGGCTTGCCACTTATCACATTGTTTGACTTAGTCTCTTCGGCTAGTCGTGGATGCTGTGGTTGTGACTCTGCCTACTTCTTCGGGAATATGGGCGTGAAGATACTTACTTAATAAAGTTTGCATTAAACTATTCTACTTAGACAAAGTCACGGGTAAACAGCTAGTGGTAGTTTTAAAAGTACACTTGAACTAAGTAAGAATATGACTGTATCCTTACCCGCATTTTGACTAATGACGTCGTTTGAATTCCAAGAGTCGTCAAATTCGACCAATCACAACAATCGATGTTGTCGGAGCGTCAATCAAACAAGTTGCCTGAAATAACACGGGAATTTACATTCCACCCCAACTTGTGGTTACAGTTGGAGGGAACATATTCATATTCCGTGTTCCTGCAGGAATTTAGGGTTCATTTGCGTTCTGGGTACATGGGTTGGCAATTAGCATATCGTTGGACGTCGGCTGAAACGCAAATGCGAAATAAGGGCGGGTATTCTAATCTCTACGTAGTTTTAGTTCTTATTTTACTTTACGTACATATCTTCACGCCAAGTCCTTTATGTGATAGGAAGAAAATATCAAGCGACAAACCTCATGATCCTGGCTGACCTGTTTAGCTTCCTTCACATTTATATAAACGTGCAGGTTTTGGAGACTCTTGAAACCACCTTCGGATTACACCCGACCGATTTGATCGTAGAATCTGTAGATCCGTAGATCGTAGAATCGTAGAATGTCAACCTATATCTCCACGAGTACCTTCACACCATACATTCACATTTGAATTGTATATCTGTTTTTGTCCATCTTTTATCTATCGTTCTTTCTACATGTCCAAGCCAGAGGAGCATGTCCCTTTCCCCTTTTTTTGTCTTTGAATTGTTTTGTTCCAAGTTTGAGCGTCTCTGTGTGTTTTGTTACTTAATAGTGTGTCTTAAAACTGTCATGACTAAAATGTGCGCTCGGCCTTTATTTAACATTTTAATAAAGCCAATTTTGGAATGTATAAATGCAGGTCAATTTTCTTTAACACGGATGAATATTTTAACATAAGTACATAAAACTATAAAGGAAATGCATTGCAATACCGGAAGGATATGAGAGCAAAATATTCGATGTAAACGTTGTTACTAACGATCGTTCCGACGTTTTGACGTTATGACATTGAACGATTAAAGTTGCAGTTTCTCACTGTATTTCTTTATAGCCCGATATCCATGAACGGCTAGACCGTCGTAATTTTTAAGCTAAAAGTAACTCAACGAACCTTCTAATACAAATGTTGTATCAACTAATTTTAATCATTATGGCTTTAAAAGTTGTCAAAGTTGAATGAAAACTTAATGAAATCATAAATCGTAGTTTTTGTATCAAAGTCAATGCACTGAAGACTCTTAATAAAAAAAAAGTATCTATACGCCCATATCTCTGAAGAGGTAGACAGAAGCACAACCAGGGCGCCCTCGACTAGCCGAAGACACTAAAGTCCCATAATATGATAGGTGGCAACTTTATTAATTAGAAAATTGAAAATACACATTTTCTATTATTTTGTTACCCGACTCAAGGATCAAAATGTCAAGTCCGACGCTAGACCGCTAGACTACGGTGGACCGATATAATTTCGTTTATAACTAATCACTACTCTGCAAACTCAGCAAGACACTTAAATTTCTAAAATACAACTATACCTTAAAAACCTACGTGCGATATAAAATCTTAAATTTGTACATGTTGATTGAATAAATATTACCTAAATGAAATTTCTCCAACAATCAGTTACCCCGAAAATTCCCTGTATCCTATCCCAATTACAGAACAGTGATTTAGTTTGAAAACTTTGACTGAAAAACTTTCAGCTTTCTCAAAATGTCTGCAGTCTGGTCATGGCACAGAATCATAGGATCTCGTTCCGTTGGAAAACATTATATCTTACTAACTTGCGATGTCGTTTTTTATGAATCTTGTAGTTTTTCACTCTTCCATTGGTAGGGTTATTAATAGTTTTAAGGTTTTATCTTTTATATACTCGTAGTTTCAGAGATTCTGACGAGGTGTTTTCAGGTGATTCTGTTATTTTATAGGTGTACGTAAAGAAATCGGGTTCAGAAGTTCGGATGTGTGACTTTTTACTACACACTACGTTAAAATTACACTAAAATATGTTCAGTCACTGACGCGTGATTAAAAAAGCGAAGATTAAAATATTCCTCGACAAGTAACACAAATTGAAACCAACCCCAAAGTAAGCAAATTATATGCTTGTGTTATTGGTGTTAGTCAACGATACTAATATATAAAAATTATTCAGGGTTGTTCAAAGGGTCAATTATTTTCATTTTGCTTAGTCAAACTTTTAATGTTTATTGTACTTATGTCAAATAATGCATTTTCTGCTTTACTTGCTGGCCCCGCCAACTTCGTTCCACCCGTTCAGTTTGTATGGGAAAAATTTTAATGATGTTTTCCTAGTTTCCTCTTAGTTTTTCCTTTTTCTTATCTTTTACTTACTTACATATACTTTTGAGCGCCTCGTTGGTCGATTGGCTAGCGTACACGCTTAACTACGCCTACCAACCGCGAGGCTCGGCTTCGATTCCCGACGGGGGCAGGCATTTGTGTAATGAACATTTAGATGTCTGCATTTCTGGGTCTGGGTGTTTATTAAATTCACTCTTGTATCTATTTAAGTATTTTTATGTATTGGTATCGTTGATTAACACCCATAACACAAGCATATATTATGTAATTTGCTTACTTTGGGGTTAGATTCAATTGTTTGAATATATATATATATACACAAGAACTTACAGATATTGACATTTGTCAAATGTGATCTATTAAATTGACCCTTATCTAATGACTTATCAAAAGATACAATACAATAACTCTTTATTGTGCACCAAATACAAATAAATCACAAATTCATTAAAATAACTTACACTAAGAAGATACACAAAGGCGGCCTTATCGCCAAATCAGCGATCTCTTCCAGGCAACCCTATAGTACGGAACAAGATTTAGCGAGATACTGTACAATGGTGCTCTTAAAAATATAAAAATGCATCGAATTCTAGACGTCACAAATTATTCTAAAAGCAGAAGCTTGTTTTAGTTATTAGTATTTAAGACAAACAAGAAAAGTCAAATGCAAACTACATTACATTGAATGTAATTGAACTCTCTGAGTAGGTACGGTCATTACTCTATAAAGGAGTAAAGTCTATGGTTAGATTGTATTGTAAAAAATGTTCACTTATTTTTTTTACCTCTCTCTAAACAAACAAGATATAATTGTTTTTTGAAACGTTTTAATAGTGAACGGATTTTATATTTTAATTCAACATCCGCTATTTATTTTAAATGTTTTACTATAAAACTTTATATTCATATCAAATATTTTTCAGCTGCAGGATTTGGTTATTAAGTTATTTATTTGAGCGGAAGTTTTTAGTGGGTTTCAAATTTTAATTGGTATTTTAGCCAGCTCTCTCGTAAACTTGCAATATTTAAAATGTTTTTTCGGCAAAAAAAAATACTTTTGTGAAATTTTATTTTTAGGGTTATTCGCAGCAGTAGACTAGAGAAGTACTAATTGAGAGGTTATTCATATTATATATTATCAAGTTAATACTTGGCCACCTTCTTCCGCCATTTTCATGCCATCTCTATTAACTTTGAGTTTTATTTGTCAACGGCTATTATCTGCGACTTTGCCCGTGTGGTCCCACAAGAACACTATTTCGGGATAAAAACTATCCTATGTGTTAATCCAAGCTACCCTCTATGTGTGTAACAAATTGGAGTAACAAACAAACAGACGAACTTTCGCTTTTTTATTAATAAGATATACAATAAACATTACAACTGGCAAGAGTACGATACCGGTCTGTGACAACTCTCCTTAACTCAATATGCTTATGAGTTGCTAGAAGCCAATATTATGTAAGGGCCCCTAGACTTTATTATAATAGAAGAAATTAATTACCTTTTATTCGTAAAGCCTGAATAGATATAATATAAAAAACACACAGACGCACTTGCACCTCGCACACGCACGCTCGCACACGCACGTACACACGTACACAAAGTCACAAACACACTGCCCCGCATGTAAGCGTTAGGGACTAGATAATTTTGAGTTTAAAACCCATAAATTACAGGTATTACGGAAGCTTCGGAGAGATCGGAGGGGCAGAAAAAGAGGGGTGTTGTAAGTTTTACTTGTGTATGTATGTCTGTTTGTGCCACCGCAACTTTTGAACGGATGGACCGATTTCAAAGTGGATTTTCTTGTTTGAAAGCTGACATGATGGCTCCTAGCTACATGATGTATAGATCTTGTCGAGGTTTATGGAACTGTTTTTAATAAATAAATAAATGTCGCTGGACAAGTTACACAAATTGAATCTAACCCCAAAATAAGCAAATGATATGCTTGTGTTATGGGTGCTATACTAAGATAGATACCATAATAAATTTAATAAGCACCAAGACCTGGAAATGCAGACATCTAAATATTCATCACATGCCCCTATCGGGAATCGAACCCGAGCCTCGCAGTTGATTGGTCTAGTTAGGCGTGTACGGTACCCACTCGATCAAGGAGGCGGTGTTTTCGTTTTATGATTATTAATGAAGTTTATTATTATATTCTCTTATTATTGTTGTTATATGAAAAAAAACTAGACCCAGAAACGAATTGAATATAGTGTCAAAAGTTGAGCTCCATTGGTGCAGAACATTCCGAGTTTTTGAAGCGGACACAAATCAACTTGACGTACAGATTTTCCTCTCTACATTCAATATAATTTTATATTTTAGAGCAGCAACTACCCCTTGGAACAAAGTTCTACGAGCAGTACTAAGAAGAGACAATCCTCCAAACGGCTCTCGAGGAAGCGTTCATATTGAACCTATTATTAACAAGTCAGTATTTTGTCCGTTGTGTATTTCTGTACTTAGGTTCAACTCATTAAATGGTACTTACTATTTAGTCTATAAAAGTACGTTTGAGTCTTGTCTTGAGTCTTGTTAAAGTAACTAAAATGTAGGGTTACTTTTGTATGTCGATTTCATTTGAATATTGAACGATAATTTATTGTTGTTAATCGATATATTAATATATTTGATATTTAAAAATATGAATATATATTAATACGTGATGCCAAAACTTTGGACCCCTTTTTACAAAAATTGCGCGGACGCAGGAGCATAACATTTGGCACACTTATAGTTTATGTGGAAGAAAAGTACAGAACGCTAATATTTTTCAATAATAATGCTTATAAAGTACATTACATCAATAAATAAAACATTACCCACACAACCATGCATTTGACACACATAAACAAGTATATTGTTGATAACGATAAAAGATCACAGATGGTGCATTGGAAACAAAGTAGCTGGTCTTGAGATATGAAGATGGCGTTTTTATCAACAAGATATTAAAATTTATTATGGTTAAATTTCGACCAATGGGCGTCCACTAGTAAACAATAAATTATCGTTTATTATTAAACGGATGTGATATTGAAGTCTGATTTTTTTTAAAAATATTTTAATTTTTACGTTAAATTATTTACCGACATTTTTAATTTCAATTTCAGTTTCGACATTATTACTTATTTATTATCATTTTATAACTTACTTTATTAGATATGGGCGTGAAGAAACATTTTTTAATGTAATCTAGTCACATCTCTGAATTTAATTTCCAATTGGAATGAAATCCAGATTCAAGAGTAACCACACTATTATCGATTAGGAAACAGCTATTGTTATTTGACTGCCTTGTTGGTCGAGGGGTGGCGTACCCGCCTAACTCCATCGACTAACAGCGAGACACGGGTTCAATTCCCGATGGGGCAGGCATTTGTGTGAGCAACATTTACCATTCCTGGATTTGAGAGTTTACCAAATTTGTTCTGGTATCTATTTAAGTATTTCTTTGTGTTACAATCGTAGACTTTCGCCCATCACAGCATATAATTAGCTCACATTTGGGTTACACACTTCCTTCAACCGATTTCCAAAATAGGAGGTACTCATTTTTGCTTTGTATTCTCTAGGCGTGTTTTAATCTCAGAACTTACTTTAGATCATAGATGAACCATTATATAATATGTTATCGTCTTTTTATTTGACATGTGTTGGTCGGTTACTACTACTACTACTACTGGAGCCGCTTTGATGAAATTTTTTGTGTGTGTTTAAGGCGATTCTAAAATGGTTCAGATTCACAATTTGGTCCACTGGAAAATGTTTTTTTAATTCTGAGTACTGCAACTAAAGTAACTACAAAAGTACTTTACAAGCTTAGAGTTCAAAAGTTTTTTTTTTATATTTTATATTTAAACATTCTTTGAGGAATCATTATCCCAGTAACGATAATTGGTGATTCTGTGTTTTATATATTTAAGTAAATTCGTAAGTACACGTAGGGTTAGGTATATTATGGTTATTTTTTGTTATTTATACGTGTTGTTACTCGTAGGTATATAATGTTCTAGTATAGTTTATGCAATTATTTATCTCTCCAATGTTTCTTTAAGTTTTCGTTTATTTATTTAAGATTTAATAATAGTATTACATAATTATTCTTTTACAAACCCATTTCTCGTTTGACATATTTCTGCACCCTCACAATCACCTTGAGTCTGGCTGCTGGCTGACTGGTAGAGAATGCTGAATGGCATCCAGTCATTTTTTTGTACAGTATTTGTGCATAAAAAATAAATAAAAATAAAGCCTATTAATATTATAAATGGAAAAGTTTGTGTGTTTGTTTGTTACTCCTTCACGGAAAGACTGCTGAACCGTTTTTTATGAAATTTGGTACACACATAGAGGGTAACTTGGATTAACATATAGGATAATTTTTATTTTGAAACAATGTTCCTGTGGTACCAGACGGGCAACGCCGCGGGCAACAGCTAGTAGATTATAAATACAGACGACACAACCAGAAAGATAGGACAACCAGGGCACCCTCAATTTGAGCCCAAGGTGCATGTGCCACGCAAATTTTATAAAAAATAACGAAATCCACTTTGAGTTACCCGACCCGGGAATCGAATCACAGAGGATAATAGTCAGTTTCTTAAATTATATTTAATTGTTTCAGATATACTCGTGGTTTGTGCCTGGACTTTTTATAGCAGTTTTGAGCTTTAAAACAGTTTTGTGGAAACAATTTTTTTTAACTATTTTCTATTTTATTTTCTTGTAAGTAAATTAAAGGCTTAAATGATTCCTGGTTTATTTTTTTTAAGCATCTTCACGTCTATATCTCCGAAAGAGTAGGCAGAAACACAACCAGGACACCCACGACTAGCCGAAGACACTAAGTCCCACAATGTGATAGGTGGCAAGCCTACCTCCAATCCCGAGGAACATTTATTTTATTTGAAAATTGGAAAAACCCAAGTTTTCTTTGTGTTACCGACCCGGGATTCGAACCCGGGACCTCATACAGTCAAGTCCAACAAGCAAGCAAGTTTTTTTTTCTTTATGCCACAAGACGGCGAACAAGCACGCGGCTCCCCTGATGGTGAGAGATAACCCCAGCCTAGACACCATAAATGTTGTAGGTGCGCTGCTGCTGGTAAACTAATCGTGCAAATGTACCGTTTACTCTTACCTTTGGGCCGGAACTCTACCCATCTGCCTTCCTGCCAAGCATCTCGTAAAAGGCGATCATAGGCTTACCGTCGCTATCACCGTGGCGTCTAACTAGGTGGTAGAGTTTGGCAACGACTCGACTAGATTGTTACCACTGCCTTACTTGTTCCTGCTGCCACAACGTCAGTGCTTGTCGTTGACGTGTTCCGATTTGGAGGATATGGTAGTCGGTAAACTTACTTTTGCTCGAAGCTAACATCTTAGCTTCAGGTTGGCAACGCACGATTAACAACTTAAGTGTAAGTGTAAGGCGGCGTGAATTTATTATCAAGAGTATATCCGTCTGCTTGTTTGTCTTCCAATAGGTATCATATAAATAAAAAAAGTTACTAATAGTTGAATATTTAGCCCAGGAACGTGCAAGTGCTCCTAAAAAATAACGAACTAAAACTGGGAAAGACCGATTTCTACTTCAATGTTATGTCGTCTAAGTACAAAAAAAAATGAGCTTGTCCTCGACTATCCTGGGTTTTCATCATCAGATCCAGACTTAGGCACTGGGATCACTTAGAAAGTATATTTTAAACTGACCCCAAAACCACCTTCTCAATTCGACTGTGGGTTTTTTTGTATGTTTGTTAGGCGATTACTCTTTCAATAGCCAATCCACTATGATGTATTTTTCTTAGAAACAGAGGTCATGATTTCGAAGTGTACCAATATTAATTTTACCATGATCCAACTGGTAGTTTTTAAGTTGTATTTGATTAATGATATAAATAAATTAATGATATAAAAAAATAAATAAAAAAATATGCATTTTAAGTTAAATTAGAAATAAGTAAATCCTATTTATGTTGCTCGGGATAGGATATGTGTCCGGTTGGCGATAGGCTTACCACCTATCACATTGTGGGACTTAGTATCTTCGGCTAGTCGTTGGTGCCCTGGTTGTGCCTCTGCCTACCTCTTCGGGGATATGGGCGTGAAGATACCAATATTAATTTTATCATGATCCAACTGGTAGTTTTTGAGTAATATTTGATTGATGATGACTTCAAAATAAATAAAAAATATGCATTTTTAAGTTTAATTAGAGATAAGTAAATCCTATTAATGTTGCTCGGGATAGGATATGTGTCCGGTTGGCGATAGGCTTACCACCTATCACATTATGGGATTAGTATCTTCGGCTTGTCGTGGGTGCCCTGGTTGTGCCTCTATATGTGCGTGAAGATACTTACTTACTATTAATTCTATTAATATTACGTAGGCCACACTATCAGTTTTGTGTAACCTTAAAAAACAACATGTTATGACCAAAATATTATGTTTGTTCCTTTTCACAATATAATATCGGATCGGATAAAGGATATCCCTTTACATTTTAAATTTTTTTTCGAATCGAACCATTTTTAAAACAGGAGGACCACAGATCTGAAGGCATGTTTTCTACGTGCTGATTGAACGCTATCACTTCCTCTTCGGAGTTGGTAAAAGTAAAACCTCTCATCAAATCTTTGATTTTGGGGAAAATGCAGAAATCACAGGGTCGGGGCTATGCGCAGGATAAGTGACAAGATATCTGTATTATTTCGTAATACATAAAAAATGTGGGAGTCAAACATGAAATCTTCTTCCGAAAATCGGTTAAAATATGTAGTGCCCTCCCGTGGGTTAGGTACTTAGAATTCAATCCATGCTTACTCCCGGATCTACATCCCGTTTGGCGAAGGGTCCCTTTGAGGGGAATTAGATTATGTCAACTTGTATAATTACATGTGACATATTATCGACTTGGATTATATTATCACGTGGGTTTCTATGAAGTATCTTCAGTTTTCACAAAGATTTTCACTTTCAATATACAATAGGTATTTAATAAAATGCATTTATTGCCTCTGTGGTCTAGCGGTCCGGTGTTGGACTTGCCTTCGTGAGCAATGGCAACAAAAAATTTAAAGAAAATTGTTGTTTTAAATTTTTCAATAATAACAACGTTTCCCGGCTAGTCGTGGGTGTCCCGGTTGTACGTCTGCCTAACTGTTGAGGTGAAATTTAGTTATTTGCTAAATGTGTGTGTTATAAGTTGTTATGTTGTAATATTAGTTTATATCAACATATTTTACCGCATTTTGGTGTTCAAATATTTTTAAAATTATACAAATTTATCATTCGGAATTATAACATGTTATATTTTAATATTTCAACCAAATTTTATTAAGTGAATAACCCTAACATAAGCTACATTTATGTTAGAGAAAAAAACCTAAAAAAAAATCTGAAAAAAAACCGATTAAAATATAGAAAGTTTCATCTAATTACAAGCCAAATAGCTTCTTTCGAAACCTTTTTAGAGGCAGTGATTTAAAATGGTCAGGAATGTGTTATATATACGAATTGACATTCAATAAACAATGTTTCTATAAATATTATTTTTTTGGCTAGGCACATGCAATTACTTACTATTTCTGAAATGTGAAACTTCTAAAATTTCAGCATTTGTTTTAAGCAACTGATGATGTTTTTTACGAATAAATAGTTTATGGATACGGGTGTGTCTATTTGGAAACTTTGTTTTATATGTGACCTACCTGTGCAAAAACAGTTTCAGGATGTTAGCCATTTTCAGTTTCCTGGCTATCCTAGCCTTTAGATGAAAATCCCCAAATACCATAGAAATATGTAATACAACTAATTAATTGAAAGAAGAAGGCATTACTTTGAGGAAATACATACTTTAAACTTAAAGCTTTTTTAGTAATGTATATTATTATTGATGCTATTCAAGCAGTTAAGTGTTGTGTGTGTTTTGTGAAGCTATATTTGGGGTCTTTGGCTTCTGGTAAGTCCAATCCATTCATTACGCACTGTTTTTCTGTTTTATCGCGCTAGAAAACGTATCCATATGTATTTTTTGGCGAGGTATTGCATATTAAATAATTTTACTTGGATTCTACTGATTAATTTCAAAATCTTTAAGCTTTATTAAAATAGTTTCAATTAAAAAAAACATTTTACAAAAGTGTTACAAACCAATTATTGGTAGTGGACTTTTATAAAAGGGAAATTCAATTCTAAGTTAAGCAACATTAAAGACGCTCTCCTTCACTCACAGACTTTAAAACTGGCGCATAATTTCTAGGTACAGTCATTAATGAGTTTAGCTAAATTGTTTATTGTTTAAAAAAATGTGACGTGAAGTGTTTTTATTTGCCAAAATGAGCAAGCATAGTAATTTGTAAGCAGCCTGTAAAAGTTGTCTAGTTAATATTGGTTTTTAGCTGTCCCTAGCTGTAGATATAATGCCAATTTCACGAGTTGCCTCTCTTGACACTGGAATTTATGGAAAATATATTCTTATTTCAGATGGATTTCCTTCTTCTTCTTCTTTCATAAATATGGCCTTCTATCGTTTGGCAATGTCAAGTTACTAATTATTAATTCTTATACAGTCATTAGTCACTATGTACAAAGTTATATCAGGTCAAGGTCTTGAGTAAAGCGGTGGCCTCGTTACTCATCATCTAGTTAGATTTGACGGTAGCGAGGAAATAGACGATACACTAATTTCTTTATGATTATTTCATTTGTGCACTTTCACTGAACAAAATTAATCTAATTCCCACCTAAATTAACCAATTTCACTTAATCATCATTATCATCATCAGCCGGAGGACGTCCACTGCTGGACATAGGCCTCCCCCAAAGAGTGCCACAAGTCACGGTCACCAGCCGCTTGTATCTAGCGACTACCCCCGAAATACAAATACAAACAAATAAAATACGTAATACAAACACGAAATTCAATAATAATGAAAAAAATACGACCATCTTCATTCACGATGGCGCCAAAAGTCCAGCTGGATTTTATTGAATTTGTTCGAATTAACTGTTATCTTGTGTAGAGCGTGAATATAGAAATAACAAAGGTACATCAAAGGTGTGATGCCAATGAGGTGTGATTTCCCGCGGGAAAGCTATAGTTTAAAAATACATAACGTTAACATTATATGTTATACTATTTATTCGACCGCCTCGTTGGTCGAGTGGCTAACGTACACGCTTAACTTCATCGACCAAACGCGAGACTCGGGTTCGATTCCCGACGGGGGCAGGCATTTGTGTGATGAACATTTAGATGTCAGCATTTTCGGGTCTGGGTGTTTATTAAATATATTCTGGTATCTATTTAAGTATTTCTATGTATTGGTATCGTTGACTAACACCCATAACACAAGCATATAATTTGCTTACTTTGGGGTTAGATTTAATTCGTGTGATTTGTCCAGGTATATTTATTCGTTATTATTTACTATTACTAGTGTTCAACGTGACCAAAGCCACATTAAACATACAAACAACTGCTGGCACGCCACTGAAAGGAGGACAGCGGAATACACATACAATCACGTCCTGATGTTTCTCCACTAGAAGATGCTGCATCCGCAACTTACACTGATGAGACACAAAGAATTTTGTATGAATGTGTGTGTCGGTGTAATTTGTATATATACTTCGGAATTATTTCAATAAATCAGATTAGAACCTTGGTTCTTGTCTCATTCACCATCCTCTCAAAGTGGCGAAGACACCTTCAAGTCCTTAATTGGTCACGTGAGCCTGCTTGATCTGCTTTGAGAATATCACCACCTCCTTACCACCTATCCTACCCGTAGGGTTCCGTCTGCTACCGTAGGTCTATTGGTACAGACATCCCGCACTTATCTATATAAGTATATATTAAACCTTATGTTAGGGCTAGGGCTGGTAGGCATCTAGGGCCTTAGGTACATAGGCTGCTAGGTCTTTAGGGTCTCCTGACATAGGGTGTCCTGTTCCGAATCGCCAACCCTCATGGTGGTCGGTTCAACTTGAAACGAGAAAATTTACTTCAAATGCAAGGCCTTTGCCATGAATAGTTTTGTATTACGTCCAATAATAGAATTTTCTTATATATACAAATAAATTGCTGTTCGTTAGTCCGCTTAGACTCGAAGATAGCTAAACCGATTAGGCTAATTTTAGTTTTGAATTATTTATGGAAGTCCAGGGAAAGTTTAAGAGGTAAGAAAAAAGTATAAACTGTAAGGAAATTAGGAAAATTGTTTTCGCAAACAAACAGAGCAGATGTAACGAAGTTCGCCGGGACAGCTAGTAATAAATAAAAATAACAAATAATTACTTTTAGCATTATTACACAAATTGAGCTAATACTGTTAGACAACGATACTAATAGAAGTTACCTGTGTACATTTGATAAGCGTCCAGACTCGGGAATATAGACGTCATAAGAAATTCATCACTTAGGCCTGGCTTGCCGAAAATCGAACCTGAGCCTGGCAATTGATCAGCGGAATTAGGCATGTACGCATATGACTCGACCAAAGAGGAGATCAAATTCATCAATAACTTACGTATCGCAATCTATAGCACTAATGGTATGAAATTTAAATTTCTCAGTTGCCAGTAGAGGCGCTTTTCATAGTAAATAACTTACGGACATTTAATAAAGTTTTAGCCTTAGAGTATTATAAGTATATGATAAGAGTTCAGAGTGATAAACATAAACTCTTAAAACAATATTATTTCAATAATATTAGCCTCAATAGCTTGTTTTACGAGACGTATTAAAGGTGCGCAGGTTTTTTTTGAATGGCTAATTTGTTGCTAACCGCGACTACTACACAACCGCGTCACTAGGTGGTAGAGTTTCGCAGCGACTCGCCTGGATTGGTACCACCGCCTTACCTATTCCTGCCGCCATAACCTCATAGCGTGTTCCGGTCCGGAGGGCAAGGTAGCCGGTAAACTTACTTATGCTCGAGGCCTAACACCCCGACCTCAGGTTGGCAACGCACCATTACCACCTTTAGTGTCTCTTGGCGGCGTGAATTTCTTACCATCAGGAAATCCGTCTGCTTGTTTGCCTTTCTATATCATAAAAAAAAAGTTTTTACAACTTCACCGGGCTATTGGTGCACTACTCTATCCGCAAAGCCTTGAAGACTTGTCTGTTTAGCTCCCTGTATTTTTGCATGTCAACTGAAGACTGTAACAGCATTTCATCCCTTTTGCCCATTAGTTTGACAGTATGCCACCACTCAGACACGGCCCTAGGGACTTTGCCGCCCTGGGCGATATCGGAGATTCTCCCCCCCCACCCTTGTTTTGACGCTGTCACTGTACTGTGCAGCGCGGCGGCACTGTTCGATACAAGCCAAGTGATTTATTTTATATTTGGATTTGAATTATAATCGTAGCTCGAGGCCTTGCACTAACGTATATATTCTTAGGTTTCTTCTATGTGTAAAATGTGATACAGAAAATTTTACCCTTCACATTCACAAAATTTGTTTGCTGCCCCCAAAAATTTTCCGCCCTGGGCAGCCGCCCGGTCCGCCCACCCCTGGGGCCGGCTCTGCCACCACTTATGCTACAAGCTCTATTTTTTGCGACTCCTTTTAATCCAGCCCGCACCCCCTGGACCAAAACTAGTCACCAGTTGTAATTAGTACAATTCTAGTAACTGGTTTCTAGACTTGGATAACTCACCCGGTTCGGTCGCATTGACAAACGACGACTCCTGGGATAGTGGCAGAGCCACGACGTCCCATGGCTTCGCAACGCACGGTTTGGGAAGTCCTGGTATAGCTAATATAAGAAAAAATCTTATGCCATATTGAATATCTATTTACGTATTTATCTATCCAACGCGTTAAAATAACGAAGTAAAAAACCTTAAGTTTTGTATCTTCGTCGAAGTGACGACGATCGTTAACTTATATAAGTTTCGAGGTTGAAAGTCCGATTGGGAGGAGAAAATCAACTTGAATATTTATAGGACGTTTTAAAGTTTGCTATTTCCTTTTAAATTTTTCTACAAGAGCTGGCTTTTAAAAATATGTATACCAAATTGAATAAATTGACGATATACGTAATATGTGCTTTAACAGATAT
Organism: Calephelis nemesis; assembly: GCA_002245505.1. NCBI lineage: Eukaryota > Metazoa > Arthropoda > Insecta > Lepidoptera > Riodinidae > Calephelis > Calephelis nemesis. The sequence goes on along the minus strand of NJDD01001811.1, from coordinate 124,045 downwards.
TTAAGCAGATCAATATTTTACATTGTGGTGAAATATTGTGGTGTGCAAATATTTAAATATTATTAACAGAAATAAAATATTTACTTATAATATTGAAATCACAGCGCTTATTTAAATTTTAGTAAATATGTTTTTTTATATTTTTAGTAAGCTTCATAATTCATTTTAAATAATAACAAATATTGGTCAAGTGGCTAACGTACACGCCTAAATACATCGACCAAACGCGAGGCTCCGGTTCGATTCCCGACGGGGGCAGGCATTTGTGTGATGAACATTTAGATGTCTGCATTTCTGGGTCTGGGTGTTTATTAAATATATTCTGGTATATATTTAAGTATTTCTACGTATTGGTATTGTTGACTAACACCCATGAAACAAGTATATAATTTGCTTACTTCGGGGTGAGACTCAATTCGTGTAACTTGTCCAGGGATGTTTATTATTTATTATTTTTATATACAAGATAAACTTTAAAGTACCAGACAAGTTTTAAAAAGCAATTCGGAATAGATAACACTTTCAATCAATTATATTTAAGTAAAAGTTAAAAAAAAAATCGCAAAATACAAGACACATGGATATAACGTAAACAAAGCATAAAAACTGGATTCCACCAAGTGCAGTCGCATTCGCAGGCTAGTGACGTCATGACTCGCACTAGGTACGACGTAGTGTGACAACAAGTATAGCCTTTTTTGCGGACTGTTTTAATTGAATGTGCATAAAAGTAAATATTACAATTTGGCAATAATTAAATTGTAAACAACGCCTGACTATTTACGTTTACTCCCTTATTTTTAAATTTGGTAGGTCCATTTAAAGTATTTCTGTATATACCTTTCACTACTACGATTTCCAAACCTAGCTAGTCAGGAGAAGTAACGGCGAAACAAACTTCACGGCAACATAATTTCTTTAATTGAATTAAGGTAATTATCACTATTTTACCTAGATCTTAGGCTTTATGTTCAAAAAAACCTTCCACACAGAACATGACAACGGCAAGCAAAGACGGTATAACAGCAGGAATAGGTAAGGAGACAATTCAAGAACGGGTGAGCTAACAAATGACATAACACTAGAAGAATAATTCAACTGAACTAAGTTACTAATTTTTAATATTAACAAATTTTTTTTTATAACCAATATTGTTCTTATGTAAATGAATTTAAAATAACATATGACTGATGCCATTTTAGAACACTTTAAACGTTGCCCTTTTAAAAATAAAGGGTTCAAAAAATGTAAAACTTTAATATATCTATAGCTTATAAAATTCCCTTTAAAACCACGTTAAGATTTACTAAATAGCTTGAAAATTTTCCGAGATACGGCCAAAAAACAAAATAAACTGTTTTTTTTTAATTTTGGATCAAGGTAGTTTTTGGAGTGTAAGTAAAAGTATACATCGGAGAACACGACATAAAACACCGTGCAGCTGGCTTTAGCCGGTTTTTCGGTGAAGGGGCCGTTTTGTATGATCGTTTGTGCGTGTGTATATATGTGTGTCATGTCATTTCGAAATAAATAAGCCAAAAAATTGTATAAGTACCTACGTCTGCAGGTATTTTATTTCATTTTTTTAAATAGGGGATGATTTATAGAGGTTGAAAATTATGAAAATAAAATATTCAATTAAGTACAAATAAAAAAATATCCATTCACAATAAATAAGTCATCAAAAAAATATATAGGTCCATAGATAAATAATGTTTTTCAAATTTTTTTTCGAAATAAGGGGTGATTTATAAGGGTTGAACATTGGGAATGTAATATTTTGGTGTTGAACACAAACAAAACGAGTTATTTCAACATAATTAATACAGAAAAAATGTCTCTTTAAAAGTCAGAAAAAATAATTTTATTTTATCATACCTTATAAAGAAGATGCTTTAAAAGGGGTGAAATACATAAAACAGGGTTAAAAAATCATAAATATCGCATTGAAGCAATAAGCAACTTTTAATTAACCCATACAAGTTTTTTTCTACTCATTAAATGCTTATACTTATAATTTTATGGAAATTTTGCAAAAAGGGGAAGGTTTCGCCCCTTATAGTAATTTGCATATGTTAGATAGGGTAGATTTTGAAAATAAGGGTAAGAAAAGTTTAATTCCAAAGTTTCATGTAAATTGATGCAGGTTCAAAAAATTCGGCGGTAATTTTCTTTTTTACCTAGGTAGCTTGGACTAATGTACATATATAAATGTTATGTATATTGTAAAAATAAGTCTGAAAATCTATTCTACGTTGTCGAAGTCCCAGATAATCAGCCAATTTATATATTGCGTGATGAACACACATATTTAATACACAGTATTTCCGGATTTAGTGTTATATATGCATATTTATATGTTATTGATTAACTATATATATATAAATATTATAAGCTTGCCCTTATCGGGAATTGGACCTGAGACTGGCGGTATATACAAAAGACGCAACTTTTGTTAACCAATGTAAGGACGTGTGAGTCGATTATAGTCCAACTTATATTAGTTCTGAATTTGAATAGCGAATATTGGAGCTCCATCTAAGTTTGTAGGAAATTGGTAAGAATTCATATTGGGTATATTCAAGAAAGGCAACATGGCCACTTAAAGTAGCTAAGTAACTATTCCCGAATTGGTAAGCATAGGTACAACCGGATCAGCTACGATTAGCCGAAGGTACTTTTAAGGCATAAATAGGTGGCAAAATGATTGCTAACCGGGTTTTTATTCAATCTTGGACAACGTTATTTGTAGTAGGAAATTGAAAAAACACATTAGAGTTGCCCGACCCTCCAATCAAACACGGGATCTCGTATAATCAACAATAGCACTGGACTACTAGACTATACAAGTGATTAATATTTAAACATTTACAGGCTTATTCATAAACGTTGTTTGACTTTTAATCACCAATTTAAACAATGTTTTAAAAAATGTTTATTCATAAACGTTATTTAGAGTTAATCATTTGTTTAAATATACTCTTAAATAGCTGTCACTTTAATGAGTTTAAACAGCCTCGGACCCTTGCTTAAAACCTTAATCAACAAAATGGCTGACTAAATTTCAAACAGCTGACTTTATGTGCAATGACAAAATGCAACAAATAGCCATTTGATATGGCTTATTTGTGTATTCTTATAAATTCCTATAATACACGCATTGAAATATTTTGATTTCGTTGAAATTTGGACAAACTTGGACGGGATATGTTGGATTTTGAAACAATGTAGAACTATAAAAACATGTTTTATTATGGAGATGGCCAATGACTCCTATGAAGAAACGTATGGTCTTCCAGAGCATTTTTTTATGATATATTATATTATAAAAAAGTAGACAGATTTTCTGATGGTAGGACAGACACCAAAGGTGGCAATGGTGAGTTTCCAACCTGAAGCTGGGATGTTAAGCCCCGAGCAAAAGTAAGTTTACCGGCTACTTTATTCTACGAACCGGAACAATTCAACAGCAAGCACTGACGTTATGGCGGCAGGAATAGGTAAGGCAGTGGTAAGTACCAATCCGGGTGAGTCGCTGCGAAACTCACCTCCTAGTAAGTTGTCACGGTGCTAGTGACGGTAAGCCTATGCTCTCTTTTTACGCGCTGTCTAATAGGAAGGTAGATGGTCCATTCTACAAAGCAACTCGAAGCAACACGGTGGAAAATATTACAGAAATGACATCATTTTATATTTTATATAGCTTAGAAACATAATGTAGATGGATTAAAAGACATTATTTTTGAAATGCAGTGTATCAGCTCAAACGTTTTGTGTCTATGTTGCATCAACTTTTTTTACTCTTATAAATTTAATTTTATTGTAGCACAATACGAGTAGTACTGAACTTTGGCATCACAATTTTTAAAAAACGCCAGCAGGTTACATAGCCTAGGCCCAGGCAGTGCCCAGCACATTACCAGGTAGATAGTTTTAGACAAGAAATATAAATACTCTTTCGCAAGAGGTTATAGATGTCCGACACCGTGTTCTAAAACAACGATGTTGACAACGGATGACAATTGTTTAATTCACTTTTAGCAAAAGAAATATGCATACAGCCACATTTCTACCAAAACCTACCAAGTTAAACAGTATTTAACTAAGCATTGTCAAAATGTACTTTACGAATAACAAATTTTTAAACAATGTTTAAGGCATAATCAAATGATTAGTTAAGCAATGTTTAGGGAGTTATTTAACTTCTTTTTATAAATAAGGCAGTTAGTTACTGATGTCGAACCTACCATATGAATATTAATAAATCTTATGTATAAAAATGAATCCCCAATTACTTTGGTCATCGAAATGATAGATAACGCCTGAGCGGTTTTACAGGTTGTTTTTTGTTATGTTAGTTATTGTCAGGAAAAGGAAAAAACCGGAAATATTGCAGGAAAGTAGGAAAAACAACACATAAGTTTTTCCCATATACAAATTGTTAGTAATATCAAGCGGTCGGCTAGTTCTTACAAACAAAAATGGATCGCCATTTCCCTTAGTCATCCAAAACAGCATGCACCAATTTTGTTATATAAATTATTGTAATGAGCAGATTCATAAGATTATGAATATATTTATATTTTTATAATATAAATTATATATAATACAATATCATAATATATTTAAAAGCATAAGACAGGACAACGTCTGTCTTCTCCTTTTTTCATAAAGTTAAAAATTGATACCCAAACCCAGAAATACCTATGACAAACGTACATTAAAAGACCGCAATACCTGCCTCAATTAGCTATGATCTTAAATCCTTAACCAATGAGGTTGTCTTTCAAGCCAAGAGCTGGTGAGGAAATTGCTTATTTTTTTTAATCCTGCATAGAATACAAAAGCCACTTTTAAAATTTTCACCCATCGCCTAGATTGTTTACTAGAAAAGCTTGTGTTTTGGAGACCGGCCACTAGCCTCGGGCTCCAGACAATATGGCCGCGACACGCAAATAAATACAAACTTTACGGGATGAAAAGCGTGTTAGTCAGGGAAATAGGTGTATTTATGAACATTGTAGCATTTTTTAAGCTTATAAACTTCCTTTTAGGTAAAATGGGTATAAAATGGCGGTTTAGATAAAACTCACATAAACTATGTATCCTTTTTGTAATATTTACAAAAATAAAATTTTAGGAGTTTTTGGTTATTAGCCAGGGCAATAGCTGTAGTTATGAACTTTGTAGAATATAATATTTTTATGTTTATAAATTTCGTTTCAGTTAAAATAGGTACACAAAAGTGATTTAGAATATAATTCACATAAACTATATTTTTGTGGTACATTTTTACAAAAAAATAATTGTTTATTAGTCAGGGAAATAGGTGTATTTATAACCTCCGTAGAGAAAATTTTTTTTGGATATAATGTTTGTTTCAGGTAGAGTTGTTATAAAATATTGATTTAGAATGAAACACACACGTAAATAATGAGAAAGGACATCATCATTTTGGTCATATGGAAAGGATCACAGATGAAAATTGACAAAACAGATTTTTTTGTGAATGTGGAAGGATGAAGGAATTTATAGATTAATTATCGTGATATTTGTCACTGGATACTTTATGCCTATCCCGTAAGAGACTTAGTGTGAAGTTATGTATGTATGTAAGCTTTGTGCTGGCTAGAGTATTGTAGTCTTTGGTGCTGGCATCGTCATTGACGTTTATGAAGAGCACTGAATTCTGGCCATTGCCATTAGTGATAGAAAAAAGATAAAAAAGTGTCTAAGTCAAACATTGAAAAATAAAATTGGATTTATAAAAATTAGAGAAGGGAAGATTGGTTTTGTTTATGTAATAAACAAAATAAAATAGGACTACTAAAGTTATTAGTAAAGCATGAACATAATTGTCGATTCTCTATTTTAGGTTAGTTATTCTTTAGTTATGTTAATTTTGTAGAACGTATCTTTTGTTTTAATAAATAAATTCTCTATTTTAGACGCATCACATTGTGTTTTTGCTAATAAAACGTCCAATATTATATGTATGTAGTCGATTGTAACAACCATTGCCTTTATATATTGTAGGTTTCCTGATGAGACACTCTCATATGACAGGGCATTAGGAGACTAGTGCAAGTCTTCCGACTGACCTCCAGAAGAACAAGACAATGGCTCGCTTTGAAGTTATAGCCTGTGACGATACATACATACATATCTTCATGCCAAGTGCCTTACTGTTCCCTACTCTCATGCTTCTTCTAACATACCCAGCTCTCGCTTCTTCACAACAATGTTGTCATAAGCACGAAATTATGCAAAGTTTTGACTCAAAACCTCACTTTGAATTACACAGCGCTCCATTCACACTATTCCTTGCATACAAGGAATGCGGTATTCGCGTACACCTTCCTGCTAAAAGCACAACCAAGATATACAACTTCGTTCATTTGTTTTACCACTACATCATCAATTAAAATTATGTATATATTTATGTAAGATACGTTTTGGCTATGTCTCTTTCAAACACTATTACTTTAACCCCTTTCTTTACAATCTCCTTCCATAATTTTGAGCAGTGTTTGCAGCTCAGAGATGGTGTAGAGGCCAAAATTACAGCATCATCTGCATAAAGAGGGCAGTTCACCACTTGGGCACCTGTACGATTTTCCACATTCGTTATCTTAACCTTTGAAGACATTTGTCCAAACACAAAATAAACAAGCGAGCTGACAGCACACAACCCTGTTAGACGCCAATATTACCATTAAAGTAAGGCGATATGTTGCCATCCTTCGCACATCTTACATACCTAGTTATTATTGTCTGCACTATTGAAATAGTCCAGTAATTACCATTGTGTGATGGGGTCGTCACATCCCGACGGAGTGTCGAGTGTGAACTAGAAGTTTATTTAGATACAGTTACATTTTACAATGTCAATACATAATAGATGCAGCCATCCGAGAGCTGAGTTGATTCTCCGTTTGTGAATGTTTCGTTTGTTCATTACCAACTCTCATTAGCGGGGCGCTTGCACAGACTAGCTGCACACAAAGACTACCGGATATTTAGATATACAGGGTAACTGAAAGGACCCGTCAAATTTTAATATAAGGGGGGATTCGGCTTAAATGGTAATGCATTTTACTAGGTGGTAGAGTTTCGCAGCGACTCACCCGGATTGGTACCGCCGCCTTACCTATTCCTGCTGCCATAACGTCATGACGTGTTTCAGTTCGGAGGGTAAGGTAGCCGGTATACTTACTTTTGCTCGAGGCCTAACATCCGCCATTACCATCTTTGGTGTCTCTAGGCGGCGCGAATTTCTTACCATCAGGAAATCCGTCTGCTTGTTTGCCTTCCTATAACATAAAAAAAAATTAAATATTATTTCCAAATTGCAATATTTACTTTTATAAACATTCGTTTAAAACAGTCCGCAAAAATGTTTCACTTTTTGTCACGCTATGTGGTACCTAGCACGAGTCATGACGTCATAAAAGTGGTATGTACAAGGTTACTTTCACAAGATCGGAAAGATTTTAATATAAGGGAGTTAAGGCTAAAATAATAATTGCCAAATTGTTATATTTACTTTTGAAAACATTCATTTAAAATAGTCCACGTTAATACTGCGCTTGTTGTCACGCTACGTTGTACTTAGTACGAGTTATGACGTCACCAGCCGCTGCTTGCTATTGCGTTTGGTGTTTACGTTATAACCAACTAGTTTGTATTTTGCAGCGGATAAAAAGTAAAATTTGCATTTTTTAAATTTTATTAACATTTCGTAAGCGAAAAGTGTTATCGATTCCCAACTCTCTCTCAAAATTTGGCTGGTCATTTAAATTTTATTGTTATTATTATTAAATTATAATATTATATTATTTTTATTAAAATTGGTGTTTATTTTATAAAAATATTAACAATGAAGTTTCATCAAGTGCCGATTATACTTTGTCACTTTGTACCTGAAGAAAAGAAATACTTATAAATGCTTCTGCTTGTAGCATTGACATTTTAAAGGCCTGAAAGTCAAAGACGCGAACTATTATTACTATCATTAATTTTGTTGCTTTTTTATAACATTTATATAACTAAAACTTTTATTCATCTATCTTAACACTTGTAAAGACTTCAGATTATTACTCTGTGCTATTTTAAATAATACAGAGGGTTCAACGTTTGACCGTCCTCAAAAGGTTGTCCTAAAGAGGCTTAAGTATCTTTCAACCTTAAAGTCAACTTTCTTCTTCAACTACGAGTATATACTCACTAATTACCTTTTAGCTAATTGATATTGTTTAACGTTTTGTTCTTTTTAACTTGAAAGTTATTGAACCAATAAAGAGGCCATGCCGTTTCTTAAAATAATGATGTCGGCACAGAGTAAGTAATAGTATGAATGAATAAATGAACGAATACACTTTATTATGCACTAAGTTTACTCCGTCCGTTACTCCGTCACATCCAAAATGTGATGTTCACAATGTAAATACGAGGGATAAAAATAATCTAGCCGTATACAAAACTCGTCTTCATAAAATTAGTAAATCCCTTTTCGGTCAATGTATACGTTTTTACAATAAGCTGCCCATTGATATTAGAAATCTGCCTTTAAATAAATTTAAAAAATGTATAAAAGTAAAATTATGTCATAAAGGCTATTATACGGTCTCAGAGTATTTGGAAGATGAACATGCTTGGGGATAGACATTTCAGTCTCCCACTGCAATTTGTAATGTAACTTGTTGTACCTATGATTTAAGTTAAAATCAGATTGTAATTTGTATTTTTAATCTAGATTATATTGTAAATATTATTATTGAAAAGAGACAAGCCCGCTGACTTTCTTTCGCCGGATTTTTTCAGTGTGAGGCCGCGATTCCGATCCGGTGGTAGTTTAAAAAATGTCGACGCGCACAAATACCACTTGTATGGTTCATGTGAATAAAGATTATTCTGATTCTGATTTTTACTATATTTAAGTTAATGTACACAAAGGCGGTGTTATTGCTTCAGAGTGATCTCTGCCAGACAATCTTAGATAGCATTACGATTACGTACAGAAGACGCACTGATCTACAAAACGCAAGCTAACCTAAAAATAAAGATGAGTAGCAGAAGCTTGTAGTGCATTGAGCGTATACAACCGATTTAATTAAAACTCAAGCATGTCTATCCGATATCGAAAATATACCCGCCTCGTTAGTCAAGTGGCTAGCGTACACTGACCAACCGCGAGGCTTGGGTTCGATTCTCGACGGGGGCAGGCATTTCTGAGATATACATTTAGACGTCTGCATTTTCAGGTCTGGGTGTTTATTAAATTTACTCCGGTATCAATTTTAGTATTTCTGTGTATTAGAATCGCTGACTAACAACAAACGAGTTAGGTAGTGAACTGATGGTAAGTGATCACTGGTGCCACATTTTTGACAAAAAAATGTTTTTTTTTTGTGATGAGAGCGACATCCCTATGTTGGTCCGGGCTTCTTTGCAGAATAGACCATCTACCTTCTTGCCAGGCAGCTCGTAAAAGGCGAGCATGATCTTACCGTCACTAGCACCGTGACAT
>NJDD01001811.1:66922-92875 GCA_002245505.1 Calephelis nemesis | reverse complement strand
CATAAAGACTCTGTCATGTTCCGGTCTGGAGGATAGAGTAGCCAGTAGACTTGTACAATAAGTCTAACATCCCGCCCGCTGGACTCTCCTGTAACATCTATGGTGTCTATAGGCTCCGCTTGTTTATTATCATCAGGAGATCTGTATGCTTATTTGCTGACTTATCCCTTAAAAAAATGTCAATGTTTATCACACAAATGCTGGCGTCCGTCGGTAATCGAACATTCAAAGTGGTAAGAGACAACGTTATCCTTATTAGCAAATTGAAAATACACAATTTTCTATTATTTTTATTGCCTGACCCAGGAATCGATGCCGGGACTTCAAGAAGTCAAGTGCGACCGTTAGACCACAGAGTTTATTAGAAAATCGAAAAACACTTTTTTTTGGCTGATCGGAGATTGAACATGGAGTCAAGTCCTACATCGGACCACTAGACCACCAAGGCGATCGTTGATTTTCATATTATTATGGCTATAGTATCGTCACTGTGATACCAATGCGGGATAGCTGCCTCACTGTGTGGTCTGCCGCCTAGTAAAATTCTATCACCTACCATAACACCACCTAGTTAAAACAGTGATTAAAGTAATGTGGTATTTAATATAGCATGTTTGAGTGTAAAGTTTCTACGTACAGATATGAATACCTTTTCGCTGCTAGAAAAATAATTCAAATTCAAATTAGATTAAATTACGTAGATAATATATAATATATATAATGATAAGTTTTTAGAATTATTTAGACGAACGCGTCTATATAATTCTAAAAACTACCACCGGATCGGATGACCAATATTGGATATGTGACGGTTGGTGATAAGCTTGCTACATCACTTTATGAGGCTTAGTGACTTAGGCTAATCGTGGGTGCCCTGGTTGTACCTCTTCCTACGTCTCTGGGAATACGGGCGTGAGAATACTTATTTTTTAATACAAAACAACGTTGTCCGGAATTGGTTATGTACCCGGTCGATGATAGGCTTACCACCTATACACTGTGGGACCTTGTGTCTTCGGCTAGTCGTAGGTACCATGTACATCTGCCTAATTTTTGGAGGATATGGACATGAAGATACTTTATCAAGTTAAATCAATTTAAACGTATCTAAGGTGCCTGGTTTTTTATTGATTTTAATGAAATAGATAAGCTAAAATAGTTTAAGTACATAGGAAGTTTAAATCAGCCTGAGGTTGGCAACGCTCGTTTGCCGTATAAGGTGTATTTAAGCGAAGTGTTCTATAATTGTCTCCAGAAATTTCGTCGCGTTTATCTTCTCATACAAAAAAGTAATGTATTTCGGGGAAATTTCCAGTGTTACAAGTTATCCACCAGGTAATAAAATTTGCGAAACAAAATCTTTACAATGTGACAAGACCGTGGGGAACGGCTAGTACAAAATAAACGTACTGACACAAGTTAGCGTTAATTCGGTCAGTAATTAAAAATCCAGGTACCTTAGATACGTTTAACAATTTGTACACTGACATCGGAAAGTTGAGATTAATCGATGCAAAATTAATTGGCACACTCCGAGTTCTTGTTTGTTCCCTTCGGAGGTGCTTGGTGTAGTGCATGAGAGAAAGCGTTTTTGTTTAAATCCTAGAATTCTTATAATACGTATGAATAGCGGCTATACTGTTTCACGGTTGAATCGATAAACAGATTTTGACAAAAAAATTTAACGCTAAGCTGAGTAAGTAAAAGAAGAAATAACTAAGTTGGTAGTGGAGCTCTATGCAGCAACTTGCTCAGGTTGGGGGATTCCAACCTGGACAAATTGCGGCATACCGCCTTACTTATTCCTACCGCCATAATGACTGGATCATGTTCCTGCACGAAGGGACGGGTAGCCGGTAAACGTGCACATTAGGTACAACATCCTGGCAATAGGACAGTGACGCACCTATAACGTCAGAGCCGTGTATTTGTTCGTTTACCTCTTAAATAAAAAACACATTTTGACAAGCTAAAAACACTAAATCCCACAACGTCGGGATATGTGGCACATATCCCATAGTTTTTATAAGAAATATTGAACAAACACGTTCTCTTTTTGTTGATCGACCCAGAGATGGAACCCGAGAGTTTGGGGAGTCAAGTCCAACGCCGGCCCGAGAGACCACAGAAGTGATAAAATTGATTAGAGTGATATCTAAAACTTGGGCAGATACAAAATCTATATTTGTTTCGGTTGCTTATCTAGAATTAAGATCTTTGATATGTTTCTGTAGGTGATGTTTATTTTTATCTGTTGATAATCGTTTTGTTTTATTGTCTCTTCTTTTAAACACTATTTTTAATATTAGCTACTAGACAAACATACTGTATCCCGGTAAAACACACACAGGCGTTGAGTAAATTTCATGTAATCTGTCCAGTGATGTATAAATATTAATTACCTAGTTATAATTAAAACTCCTAATCTTACAACTTGTGCCAGACCCTTATGCATTTGTGGGATTTATAATAAATGATTGCCGGAAGTCTGAATTTCTGAGCCAGTGGGGCGTTTCCCCGCAGAGGTGTGTAGGTTGTTGTTGCTGAAGGTGATGGGCTACTTTGGTGGTCTTTGGCTCTAAATGAAAACAAAAACTTATATGGAATTTTTAGAGTAAACGATTAGTAATAAATTAACATCATTAAATAACAAATTCATTGCCTCTGTAGTCTAGCGGTTGAGTTGTTGGACTTGACTGCATGAGGTTCTGGGTTCGAATCCCTGGTCGGGCAACCAAAAAGGAAATTGAGTTTTTCCAATTTTCTAATAAAAAAATGGATTGGATATGTGCCCAGTTGGCGATAGGCTTGCCACCTGTCACATTGTGGGACTTGGTGTCTTCGGCTAGTCGTGGGTGCCCTAGTTGTGCCTTTGCCTATCTCTTCGGGGATACGAGCGTGAAGATACTTTTTTTTATTAGTAATAAAATAACATCAGCATAAAATAAAAAACTAGAAAGTTTACACCACCTGCTCTGTGAAAATAAGCCCTTACAAAGGTTTTAACTTAAATATGTTGTAAATCGCTACAACTACTCGTCTTAAGTCCGGAATTTAGCCCGTTATAACAGCTATTGCTAGGTTGCAACAAAAAAAAGAAAAATAGAAAAAATAACGTTGCCCGGGGTTGGATATGTGCCCGGTTGGCGATAGGCTTGCCATCTATCACATTGTGGGACTTAGTGTCTTCGGTTAGTCATGGGTGCCCTGGTTTTGCCTCTGCCTACCTTTGTAGTGTAAAAAATACTTTTTTTGGTAGTCGGCGTATAAGTAATGAAGCGTTAATCACAAATACGCAAAATGTTTAGAGTTAACAGTAGATAACGAATGGCCATAGCTAGATTTACTTTTCATACATAAAAACTACTGTTCGTAAGCAAAACGTAACGTTTCTTAAATATAGGAAGCGGGCATTAATTGGTACATAGTCTGTCCCTATTTATCGCCAGACTATTGTATTTGTGATTTTGTGCTTACTTTGTCGTGTAACATTTTGGAGGGTGAAGTAACCGATAAACTTTTACATGTGTCATAGCGATCAAACACACGGCTTTCTTGATGTTAAGACAACCATGACTTACAAACACAGTAGATGTTATTGGTGCGTCGCTATCCTGTGGCCAGGATATTGCGAGATAATATGGACGTATAATAAAAAAAATACACGATTAATCGTCGAAAACATTGCCTATACTATATATATTATACATATACTGTCTCTTCTGTACTCTATTCTCTTTGATCCATTTGCGCCTATTTATTTAAAGGAGAGATTTAAGTTCTGTAACAGTGAGGTAAAATTCCTCAGGTCCAGTGACAATTATACGCTTCAAGTTTCCTTTCGTAACACTTGTTACTATAGCTGTTCTTTAACCATGCAACCAATGAGGCTTTGGAATGCTCTTCCCGTAGATATCAGGAGAGCTCCAAATGTTAATATTTTCAAAAGTATGTTAAAGCGTCACTTTCTGCGTTCACTGTGATTAGTAATTTTATTGCTTGTTCTAAATTCTAAAACCTACAATTATTAAAATAGGCTTCTGCTTTTAGGATGATATATTTTGTCTAGTATTAGATGTATTTTTATATACATTTTTAAGAGCACCATTACACAGCAGTCCGCTACATCTAGTTCCATACTCGAAGGTTGGTCTCTTCCAGGATCGCTGACTTGGCGATAAGGCCGCCTTTGTGTATTTTATAATTTAAGTTTTATTTGATGTATTTGTAATTCTCTGTATTTGGTGCACAATAAAGAGTTATTGTATTGTATTGTATATTTTCTTAAAAAATAATTGTATGTTGTAACTAAAAATTTTGATTAAATAAAAATGTTTTAATTTAGTGCCATATTTAAGATTTTTTTAGTCAAACTAGATTTTTTGTTTAAATTCTGTTTGATCATTGGTTATGCACTCATTATTGCACCTCTTTTACACTTATTGACCGCTTCGTTGGTCGAGTGGCTAGCGTACACGCCTAACTACATCAACCAACCGCGAGGCTCGGGTTCAATTCCCGACGGGGGCAGGCATTTGTGTGATGAACATTTAGATGTTTACATTTCCGGGTCTGGGTGTTTATTAAATTTATTCTGGTATTTATTTAAGTATTTCTATGTATTAGTATGTCGTTGATTAATACCCATAACACAAGCATATAATTTGCTTACTTTGGGGTTAGATTCAAATTGTGTGATTTGTTAAGAGATATTTATTTATTACAAGCTTTTCTTTACCCATTGTATTTTTTAAACTGAAATGTCGCATCAATTGCCATAAAACTGTGAGTTTCAATATATCTTTTATTTCTGAACTTTGGCGTTACTCGCCCGCTTAATAATTGTGCATACCCTGTTCTCCGAACCCTTCATCTATCCATACCTGAACTCTACCTCCAGTGGTCTTGTTGGTAGTGAATCATATGCCCTTTGGCTCACATTAAACGAGCTGCTAGGCAGATGATCTGTTCTACACTGAAGACCTGGAGTAACACCGCGAAAATTTACAAAAGACCGTCTCAGCCATAGGATGAAAATGCACTGTCAGTTCCTTATTTATAAGTATATTTTTAATGGATTAAAATAAGTTTTTTTTATTTTTATGATATTGGAAGGCAAACAATCAGACGGATTTCCTGATGGTATGAAATTAACGCCGCCTAGAGACACCAAAGGTGGTAATGGCCGGTGGTGGCCGGTGGTGGTGGTGGTGCCGACCTGAGGCCGTTGTTATGTTAGGCCTCCAGCAAAAGTAAGTGTACTGGCTGTCTTATCCTCCGGACCGGCATGTTAACGGTAAGTGCTGACGTTATGGTGGCAGGAGTAGATAAGGCGGTGGTATCAATCCAAGAGAGTCGCTGCGAAACTCTACCACCTAGCCAGATGTTACGGTGCTAGTGACGTAAGCCTTGCCTTTTACGAGCTGCCTGGAAAGAAGGTCTATTTTGCAAATCAGCCCGGGCTAAAAATCCGACTGTATGTTTTTTGTGTGTTTGTTACACCATTACTTGTCAAATAGCCGACCTATTTTGATGGTTCTTTTATCAAAAAAATAGGTCATGAAATCGTTTGCTATATTCGAAAAA
This sequence comes from Calephelis nemesis, assembly GCA_002245505.1. Taxonomy (NCBI): domain Eukaryota; kingdom Metazoa; phylum Arthropoda; class Insecta; order Lepidoptera; family Riodinidae; genus Calephelis; species Calephelis nemesis. The sequence goes on along the minus strand of NJDD01001811.1, from coordinate 87,289 downwards.
AGAATTCTCAAATCGCAACACGGTGCCCAGTGAAATAGTTGAAGTCGGTTTTTTGCAGTTTTACTGCGCTGAATTATGTAACATTAGCAAGAATGTCTGTGTGTATGCCTTTCACAATTATAAAAACTAGCTGGTAGAGTTTAGCAGCGACTCGCTCGAATTGGTTTCACCGCCTTACCTATTCCTGCCGCCATAACGTCGAGGCTTACCGTTGACGTGTTCCGGTTCGGAGGGTAAGGTAGCCGATAAACTTACTTTTGCTCTATGCCTAAGATCCCGGCCTCAGCTTGGAAACGCACCATTACCATTTTTGAATGTGGTAAATTTCTTACCAGCAGGAAATCGGTCTGCTTGTTTTCCTTCCAAAATCATAAAAAAAACTTCAGAAAATTAATTTTCTCAGTTGGCTTCCTGACTATTCAACTTTACTTATGGCCTCATATATAATTCGCATTTGTCTACACGTGTGTTAAAGGTTTGAATTAAAATTGACCCGAGTTAGGTGTAATGTGTACCACAGACACGTACGAGTAAGTTTCCGACTTCGACAAAGACTTTTGTACTATAGACGGCGTAATCGCATATTTGTTATTACTTCTGGACACAATATAAAATCATTGTGTGTAAACTTGGAGTGTTTCTGTTACGTCTTTTCCTTCTGTTAAAAATTTTAAAAAAACGTAATAAGAAAAGAAGAAGTAAAATATTGAAATAATCATTAATGTAGTTTATTTCAAAAATGGACAGTGTCACCTGTATTTTAATGAAATTAAAAAAATGTTATTTTGTACTAGAAAAAATAACATCAATGACAGCAACTAAGAGAACTATGTTTTGCAACTAATTGGTTTCTTGTTAGACAATTGTGATAAATAAACCTGAAATTAGTTTTTCTTCCATAACCCGCATTAATATCTTTTAAATTGTAGTAAAGCTAAACCTTCTCGATCACCTCAATTTTAAACAATATAATTTTGCATCGAAATACGTCTATTCTTTTAAAAGCATGAGGCCACAGTCATATTCACACACTCACCTACCCATTCACAAGGACACTAACACACACACACACACACACAAATTCAGATACAGATACTTTAAACTTATAACTTCCCACTTTTCGGTCAGGGGTTAAGAAGAAGAAGAGTTAAACACTTTGATCATAATTTAAGCATTGTGAAAGTGCAAGAAATAGGTTCCAATTCTATTATACTACTTTGAGAGTAGGTACACAGAAATATGTGTATTATCAAGGGACCACTGAAAATCTAAATAATGATAATTTCGTACTTGCCTACTTGCTTCTTTTTGGAGTCAGAATCACGATTTAAACGAGGTAATGTACGGAATGTGTTTTTTGTTAATAAGCTTTTTTGTTTTTAATAGTCATATGTAAGGTCAGTTCTATAATATTCTGATTCTATACTCATTAAAGCTTCCTCTGTCGAAGTATCACGCTCGAGCTATGTCTGCAGTTATATTATCATTAATGGAGCAGATGTCAGCTCGATGTAAGTTTCCAATGAGCATTATACATCTATTATGAAAAATACATTGTTTTAAGGATAGTGCACACTTGGATGAGCTACATCAGGGCTCATTGCAGCGTAAAAATCCGCCTAGATCGCATTCATATATTTTGTATGGAGTAACGCACACTGACGGTTTTAAGAATAGTTGCCACTTTTTTAGTTTACGCTTTGGTACTGAGTAACAACAATCCGCCACCCGGCCCGCCTGAGTGTGTATTGCATTGCGATGTGCCCCGTCCCGACACTCTCCTGTGCGCTATCCTTTAGCAATAAGTTTTTGAAATAGACCCATTGAAAATCTATGGGTATTACCGACTCATGCAACGAATCATTTCTATATTGAAACACGCGTGCAATATAAAAACACCAGCCATGTGTTTTAAATAAGTGTCATCTTTCTAAAGAGACGGCCGCATTCAGAGAGGTCAATATTTTTTAATCGGTCATTCAGTCGACATTTACCATACAAAGTTGTAGCATAGTCTGTTTTTATATGTATAAAAAAGTCATGTTAGTTACATACTAAACAGTAAATGGTTCTGTCGGATTCGTTGATTTTGTTTGGAATTTAATGTTAATAATTCGCTAGTATTGTGTTCTAGAGGATAAATTGACATAAATTTGATTTAAATTTCCAACTTGCACGAAATCGAGATTTAGTAGTATTCTACTGGTTAGGATTTTAGATGTACAACACTAAAACTTATCGTATGTTATTTTGTAGATAAAATAAGAAAAAAGGTTATTACTTCCACTTTCCATTAAATGAGAAGAGACTTCATTACCTTTACTTTCTACATAATGAGAAGAGACTTTTTCATTACCTTTACGTCCTACATTATGAGAATAGATTTTTTCGTCGTGGTAAGAAAGGAGGGCCTCTTTCTTTAATGATACCCGCGGGTAACTGCAATAAATACGTGAAGTATATCCAAATTACCCGAGTTTGAAATGATCATTTTCTCTAATTACGCAGACGTAAGTCAGATTTTCAAGTTAAGAACCACACATTAGGCTTACATCAATCATGTAAAATTAACTTTGAAAATTGATTTCGTAGACTAAGGTGCTGTTGTAGATATCAACTCGTCATTGAATAATTAATTAAGTTAATGAATAGTTGATCGCCTCGTTGGTCGAGTGCCTAGCGTACACGCCTAACTACATCGACCAACCGCGAGGTTCGGGTTCGATTCTCGACGGGGCAGGCATTTGTGTGATGAACATTTAGATGTCTGCACTTTCCGGATCTGGGTGTTTATTAAATTTATTCCGGTATCTATTTTAGTATTTCTATGTAGTAGTATCGTTGACTAACACCCGTAACAAAAACATATAATTTGCTTACTTTGAAGCTAGATTTAAGTTGTTGTCCAGAAATATTTATTATTTCTTTCTTATTTATGGCTTATGTTTTTAAATTTCTGTCTCTAATAGGGATATAAGTGTTGATACGTTTTTAATTTTTAACACTTTTGCTTCTTTATAAAACTTTAATAAACCGGCATGTTTGAATAAAAAGAGTAATGAATATGGAAGAAGGTAGTAGATCTGCGAAGACCGGGACATTTTGGACCATTTCTCTCTACTTACGCCGTTAAGACTTGTTTTCAATATAATTAAGTAAGATACACTAAATTAATATAGTTTTTATAAGTTTAGTCTTTTCTAGCATTCTTGTTGCATCTAACGTCTATGTATCTATGTATAGCGGTCTCTGTGGTATGGATCTCTGTGGTATAGCGGTCCAGCGTTGGACTTTACTTCTGGAGGTCTCGGGCTCGGTCTCCGGATCGGGCAACAAATAAATGGGAAATGATTATTTTTCCAATTTCTAATAAAACTTACTCTAGTACTCTTCTGCACTAAGTATCACTGCTACGTGGGTACCTTTTTGAGCCTCTGCCAGACTCTTAGGGATACCGGCGTGATGATACTTTTCTGTATCTATCGTACCAAGATTCTGCGCTGATTCCTTTTTTTAAAAATATTTGTTATTACAAATCAAAAGTTTGGACAGTATCAATTAGTTTTGACAAGTACTTTAAAATGTTGACAACAGTTAATCAAGTATACTGTACCGTAAGAGCCGCGTTTAGAAAGCGTTTGATCATAGTCTGGTGAAGTTGTAAAAAACTCGCGGTTAGCAACATGTTAGTCATTAAAAGAAATGTGTTTGATTGCTACTTATGCCAACGTACATTATTCATTTAAATTCTGTGCGATGTTCATAAATTTATAAATGTATACTTTCCATTTTTCGTATTTGTATTGAAAAAAATGACGTACGAAAAAAAATATCCATATATCGTTTAATCTTCTAAGATTCTGTCTACAGTCAAAAGTAAATCAGCATATTAAGTGCCTCTGAACGTTAAGTTATGGGTAGTGGCTGCGTGTGGGAAGGGTGAGGTTTGGCGATTGTCCAGAGTGGTAGAGCAGAATGTAAAGGCGGAAGCTCGCTCTTTAATCGAATCTGAATACTTAAAGATTTTCTGACTTTAGTAAAAACTCGTTATAACTAACAGAAATACTTAAAAGTAACATGTTGCTTGTTTTTATCACATTTTTAGAGTCAGCATCTTCATACTACATCCCCTTAGAGAAAGACAGAAGAACAACCAGGGCACACAAACTAAAAATTGCAACATAATTTTATATGCTTGATCCGGGAAGCGAACATCAGACCTCATGTAGTCAATGCTGACACCGGTATGATATTTTTTACTAGGCCATAGATACGATTATCACATGTTTACATATTTTATACTCTTATTAAGTTTATGTTATTAGGTTTATTTAACCTATGCCTTGTTTCGTATGCGAAAAAAAATTGAAAGTGTTTATTTTTCCATTTTCTAAAAAAAAATAAAAAATTGCTCGGGTTTGGATATGTGTCGTGGGTGTCGTGGTTGTGCCTCTGCCTACCTCTTCAAGGACATGGTCGAGAAGATACCACTAAATTAGTTTACTAAGCTTTGTTATGTTATGATTGTAATGTTTGTAATGTCGTAGAGATGTGTTGACAAGATTTAAGCATTTTGATGTGAGGCCAAAGATATCCTAGTTCTTAAATTGGCTCATTTTCAATATTTTGTATTTTTAATTTAAAAAAGTTTAGACTACTACCTACAGAACATGGTAGTAATTAGTAAACTCTTTCAATATTTAAAAACTACAAAATACTGAAAATGGGCCATAAGAACTGGGCTATTTTAGGCGCGCAAGTACCTTGTTTCAAATTGATTTTTACAGTCAGCTCCTGGACTATATCACTCATCTCTCTTATGTGGTCATATATCATTCACATCCGACTACACCTGTGTTACAGAAGGGAAATTTGAATAAAAATGTACTTACAGAGCGTTGTTCCACAAATCGTCTGTCATTAAGTCATATATGGCGCTGTGTTTCGGCGACACTCATGTTGTGTCATAAATATTGAATAAGTATTTGTTTCAAATTGTATTCAACTTTTATTAAATACTAGCTGTTGCCCGCGGCGTTGCCCGCGTGGTTAATAGACCACTAACCAATTCAATTCAAGTCAATTTTCTCTATACACGCCGCCGATTGCGATGTCCCCGAGTTCAAAGATTCTAAAAATTCTCGAATCCCCTTCAACACACACAATTTTTTTTATGGAAATTGAACCAGCCGTTTACGAGAAATTCGATGGCATACACACGTACACAAGAAACATATATATAAAGACTAGTTGTTGCCTGCGGCGTTGCTCGCGTGGTTAATAGTCCGAACAGAAACATTTTTTCGGGATATAAACTTTTATATGTGTTAATCCAAATTACCCGCTATGTGTGTACCAAATTTCATGAAAATCGGTTCAGCATTTTTTGCGTCAAGGAATAACAAACAAACAGACAAACTTTCACATGTACTATATTAAAAGAATTTGAAATGTTACGTTCATAGTTTACTATATCATTTTCAATTGCGATAGGGGATTTTATCATCGTCTAACTCAAAGGCAAACTAAACCGAATCTATACTTAGTATCGTCGGCATTTGGTGGAATTCCATTGTATACACACTTTTTGTATCAAACACTTGTACTTATACACTATACACTTTATTTAACACTTTACGTTACTCTTTAGCAAACCGGTTTCACTTCTTAGAGCATCAGCAGGGCTTTGAAACTAAAGATAAAGAGACTGTTTTTGTTTAACGTTCAGTACTAATTTATACTAAAAGCTAAACTAAAAGTCTTTCAAAAAAATGTGTGTAAATTGAACCGAGTTCAAAATGCAGTGTTTGTAATAAAACAATATAGATATATACATAAATTATTGCGGTCGATCTTTACATACTTGCTAATGCGGAACGGTAATATATACAAAATAAATATCTCTTGCTAAATTGCACCAATTATTCTAACTCCAAAGTAAACCAAGTATTTCCTTGTGATATATGGTGTTAGTAATTAGTACCTAAATAATATACATAGAATCTAGTGACCGACTGAAAGTTTCGGTTTCGGTTTCAATTTCGGTCATGAAATCTAGTTTCGGTTTCGGTCAAAAAATGACTAAAGAAACTGCGCCAAGAATCCTGTGTTCGTAAATTGTTGTTAAAATAAAAAATGAAAATAAAGTAACTTTTTTTGCGGAATACATGTATTAAAAAAAATGTTACAAAGATATTTAAGGGTACCAACAAATTCTACCACATTGTGGTGAGCAAATATGTATTAGCTCAATAGAAATTAAATATTTAGATAAATTTTAACATTTTTAATAAGTAATTTATTTATATGTTGAATACGCTTCATTATTTATTACGAATAATTTTGAAGTACATAAATTTTAATCCTATTTACTGTACATTACCATCGTTTCCAACCTTACTCAGTCCGGCGAAGACACGGAAGAACAAACTCACCGGCAACCAGGCCTATTACCTATTTGCCTCTACTACCACCATTTCCAAATCTAGCCAGTCAGTAGAAGAAACGGCAAGACAAACTCTTCGGTAAACATGTTTTATTAATTTATCCTTGTCATCAAGAATATCTTTTACACTATAATATGTTTTGTCTAATAGCAAATCAAATACCTGCCTTTTTTTTGTTTGAAACAAATGATGATGTTTTCTTGCAAATACTAAATGTAATAATGTTGTTCGTCAAATTTAGCCGCCAACTAGTACTCGTCTAAGTATTTATCTAGTTCAAATAATGTTTATCACATACTAAAAAAATAACTAAATGTATTACCTCTCTTATTTATTATCTTTTTGTTTCGTTTAACACCACTAGTTGCCCATGTCTGTCTGTAGGTACGATTTTAAAAATAAAAGGTAAAGTACCCTAGATATCAGTATCAATAGAAATTTGTAACGTTTCGGTTTCAGTTTTGGTTGTAACTGCGACCAAGTCCGAAAGTTCGGTTTTCATTTCGGTTTCGGCCGAAAATTCAGGTTCGATCGGACACTAATAAATACAAATTTTGATCGATTCTAAAAAGGGGTTATAAACTGGATTGTTTTTGTATTGTTACAAGTCATCTTAAAAAACACAAAAGGTCGAGTATAACATATATTGTCGTTCAGATAGGTAACTGAAAATTTGTGCTCTACTAACTCCAACAACCAATCGTCAAATATTATAAAAGTATCTTTTAGTTTTAAATGCATAAAACTTGAAAATTACACGGACTGATCTGAGTATCATGAGCTATCTTCGAGAGCAGAACACTTTTTTTTGGAATGACATGTGTTGCCAATCTCGTGGTTTTTACAACTTCCCTTTGACTTCTGCTTTGAGCAGAACACGTATGTCGTCGTTTGTACGGCACGGTCGATTTCCTTAGGAAGCCTAGGTGTCGAGACGAAACGTACGTCGAGTGCGATTTGGTTCTTCGACAAAGTTGGCGAAGGACGTGATTAGTGGTTTTGTTTCCCGTGATCGGACTCTATTCGTGATCTGGTCGTGGCGGTGGGAGGTGGGAACTTTAGGTAGGGTTGTCACATGTAAAGAACGTGACAATTTATATTGTTTCCCGAGTTCTTCCTATAATCGTGTTCTGGTCGCGGAGGTGGGTGGTGGGAACGTCAGTTAGGCTTGTCACATTTTGTGTCTTTTGGAGGACTGTTTGCCACGACAGTTACACTGCTTACGCAGAATTAGCATAATATGCGATAATTTTGAAAAATAAATGAAATGAAAATGCGTAAGATGGTTCGTTACCTAGATTATGTAAAAATGTAATTGGAGAGTTTTTTTTCCAGTTTTACTGCGATTAGATAATCAATAATAATGCCTCTGTGGTCTATCGGTGCAGGTGTTGGACTTGACTGCATGAGGTTTAGGGTTCGATTCCCGGGTTAGCAACAAAAAAATAGAACATGTATATAACGTTGCTCGGGATTGGATACTCCCCCGATTGGCAATAGGCTTGCCAGCTATCAAATTGTGGGACTTAGTTTCTTCGTTTAGTCGTGGGTGCCCTGGGTGTACCTTTGCTTACAGCTTCGGGGATATGGGCATGAAGATACCGTTAAACAATCACTCCACAGACTATTTAAAAACCCAATTCTCAATAACCAATCAGTTACTAATTAAACGTCAAACAAGTAACGTTTAAACCACGAGTTTGAACCGACGAGGCTTAACGAATCAAATATTTATGTTCCGAACGAGGTCGGTTAGTTTTTAGGTAATTAATAGTTAATTGGGGGTTCCGACAAATTGGCCGAAGGTTTACATTGAAGCTTGAATTTCGAATAGATTTGAGGCGGTGTAAATTGTCACACCTATTTCCATAAATACATTTTTTGGGTTTAAATTTTCACTTCCTGTGATAGATAAAAAATCTATAGATAGTTGACCTCTTCTGTGGTCTGGTGGTCCAGTGTTGGCTTTGACTCTAGTTCCAATTCTGGCAACTCAAATGTCTTTACGACTCCAAAAAAAAGGAGGTTGAATTGAGTCAATCGTTTATTCCTAATGAAATAGTTGAAGTCCATTTTTGAAGTTTTAAGAATTTTTAAAAATTTTGCAGCAATAAAACAACGTTAGGGATTAGATAAGTGTCCGGTTGGCGATATGTTACCTGTCACTTTGCCTTGGTTATAGCTCTGTCTTGGCCTACAGCGATCGGGCTTGAAGGTCCCTTACAGAGTACCGAGTACAGAGTATCGAGTGCCAAAATTCACTATCCTTGCATACCTGCCTAGCTCCTCCACATTCATTACTCTTTTCATACAACCACAATGGTATTGGAGACTAATGGATACAATTTTAGCGATTTGATTGTGAAATTTCAACCTAAATCTCAATAGGTACCTAAATCCATCCATGTTTCCACTGTATGTGTGCTTTGTTAACTTTTCATCCGTCATTTTTTACACATGACCGAATCAACGAAGAACGTACCTTTGGGTGTTTTAAGAGCAACCCAAAAGTCTATGTTCATCAGGCAATTGATTTATTTATTTATTCTTTATTGTATAACATAAACACAAACATAAGATATGAAATGAAAAAAAGACGTATGGCACTGGGAGACTACCGCGGTAAAACTATTGCATAAGCAGGCATGAGTCACCAGATTGCGGGGCGAAGACGGGGATTACGCATGCGCAATAACGCCGATACAACCAGTGCCACCTAGAGGCGAGTTGCTGAATTAAAGAGACAAGCGTGATCAAAAAGTCATTAAAAGTTCTGCTATTCATCGATAGATGCATTTAGTAGAACTAAAAAGTATAACCGCTGTGCTGGTTGGGATGGGGGTGTTAGGTTATTTTCGTTACGGAATTTCTGGATTCGGTCTCCACACTCAAGGCCCGCAATAGAAGCTATGCAATAGCTTAAAAATGTACAAATGGCGGTCTTATCGTCTTGTCTCTGTCGGAGTTCGAACTTGAGTACTAAATCTCGAAGAAATTACTTGTGTAAACCAACCCTTGCACAATATTAAGGACAGTTTTTACTGTAAACCAGCTCTCATCCCAACTTATAAAAGGAGGTTTCCTCGCAAAGCCTGTAATCTATTTAATATCGTTCCCGCCTTTTTAAGTCAGAGTGACATTATTCACCTTAATGACGCCCTTATTTTGAATGTTATATTTTTATAGAATTTTTACCCCCATTCAAAATGTAACACGATTTATCGCTTGTCGCCATGTTGATAAATGTAATCATTTATGTCACTTTAGTCTCTGGCACGAAGGCGTAATCTTTTAACCTGTGACATATTGGTGGTGGAGGGGTAGGCTTATACTTATCACGAAAGTGGTTCGTGAAATTCTATTAGTTTTAATAGTGCCGTAATTTTAATAACATTCTCCTAATTGTAGATTATAAGATGATATGGCAACATTTACATACCAGACGGATTTTCTGATAGTTAGAAATTCACGCCGCCTGAAGACACTAAAATAGGCAATGTTGTTGCCAACCTGAGGCCGGGATAGATTCGAGCAAAATTAAGTTTACCGGCTACTTTATCCTTCAACGGTAACACGTTAATGGCAAGTGCCACAAAATGATATGAGTGAGGTACGATTTTAAAAAATGGTAAGTTCATAAGCAAGTTTGACGGTAACCTCAATTTGTTAAAGTCGATTAAAAATAACCGACCGCCTCGTTGGTCGAGTGGCTAGCGTACTCGCCTATCTACATCGACCAACCGCGAGGCTCGGGTTCGATTCTTGACGGGGGCAGTTATTTGTGTGATGAACATTTAGATTTCTGCATTTTCGGGTCTGGGTGCTTATTAAATTTTTCTGGTATCTATTTAAGTATTTATATGTAGTAGTATCGTTGACTAACACTCATAAAACAAGCATATAATTTGCTTACTTTGGGGTTTAAAAAAAATAAAGGTCAATGAGGTCAAATATTGCGAGGGAAATATCAAATACATTAACCTATTAATTAAAGGTGTTATACAAATGATTAGGCTGAAAGCAAAATTTATGTAACTAACTAAATTAGTTAATTTCTACTTGCGAGCAAAGGAAACGAGCATCCCATCTATCCTGCCTATGCTATTTTTTTTATTTCATTGACATTTCACATCGACACGGTTCGCCTGACAAGAAATAAACGTGTTCTTTAGACACCATTGAAAACTGTAGGCCAACAGTACGCTAAAACTCTTGTCACGGGGTTTTTGTACCAAATTTTCATCGATTGCAAGGAATATGCAACGAAAAGAGCTCAGGATCTTAGTCCGAGCGTTAACAGGACACTGCAGACTCAACAAACATTTAAACAGAATGAGCCTAGCAGAAGAGCCCGATTTTAGAGCTTGCTTGGAGGCAGAAGGAACGGCAATATACTCTGTGAGTGCCCAGCACTTAACCAAGTAAGGAGTAGACTTCTGGGTGGGCACATAATTAACCCTCAAGATATTAAGTTGATAAGTCACAAGTGCATCCTACAGTTCCCAGTGACTGCCGGCCTTGCGGAACTTATGTAAGCTTAATGAATAAGAGGCGTGATCACAATAGATCTGTCAAGGTCGCAGTGATCCTCGGGATTCTTTGACCCGTACTCTTTAATACTAATAATAGACACCATGGATAGTTGTTTTGCTGCCTGGTCACTGGTGTGTTCGGTTTCAAATGTGCAAGTCTACCGGCTATCCTAGTCTCCAGACTAGAATAAAAGATTGCCATTATGGCAGCAGGCAAAGCTAAGGCTCGACTAAAATTAATTTCAATAAGACTTCATTTTGGACAAACAATTTTTAGTTACTTACTTTACCTACTATAATGTAGGAATACTTAAACAGAGAAATTATGATTAGTTTAGGCAATAAGGATTTTAAATCTGGCGTTATCAAACTAAACTTGTTTTAGTTGCATGCTATATTTTTCAAATGATAAGATAAGATATTCAGAAGCGGTCAGATGCGCAGGATATATTTAAGGCGCGCAAGCGTTCGCGCTCACACAGGCGTACACACTCGACCTTCCTCTTAGGCCAGTTGAATGGAAAACCGTTACGACTGGCGACGGGATCAGCTACAGTGTCTGGCCGGCGATGACTATACTCCCTCCACCGCCGCCCTAGGCCATCCACCTTGACACAAAAACAAAAGAGATGAGACATTTTAGACATGTCAGGTTATTTCGGACATCTCAAAATGTGATGTTTTTATACTACGTTTTCCGAGTAATAGATTGTCTTTAGAAATGTCGTGTACCAACTAATTTGATAACACTAAAAGTGTTTTGTCTCTTTTTATTACTTTCATTGAAAGAAGATAGTGATAATCTAAAATTAGTTTAGTGAGTGCGCAAAAAATTACCACCATATAACAGTAATTATAAGACGGGTACTAATGATTATTTTTTTGTATTCAAGGAAAGCAACTAAAAAAACAGATTTCCTGGTCGTAAGAAGTCTACACCTATGGACATTTAAAAATGGAAAAGGTGCGTTGCTGAACTAAATACGGGTTTTTTTATGATGTTGGAAGGCAAACAAGCAGACGGATTTCGGATGTTGAGAAATTTAGGCCGCCTAGAGACACCAATGGTGGTAATGGTGCGTTGCCAACCTGAGGCCCGTATGTTAGGCCTCGAGTAAAAGTAAGTTTACCGGCTACCTTACCCTCAGAACCGGAACACGCCATGACGTTATGGCAGTAGGAATAGGTAAGGCAGTGGTACCAATCCGGGCGAGTCGCTGCTAAACTCTACAACCTAGTCAGATGTCATGGTGTTAGTGACGGTGAGCATATGCTCGCCTTTAACGAGCTGCCTGGCAAGGAAGGCAGATGGCCTATTCTATAAAGGAGACCGGACCAACACGGGGAAATTAAACTTTGTTGGATTACTTGCTACCTGTCTTATGAAGATGGAACACGACGTTATGACGACAAGGAAGGGTAAGACTAAGGTAGGTACTAATTCCACACGAGTCGTCGATTTGGGAAACTAATCTCATTTGTAATTGTTATTCCATCTATTATTTGCGACGCCATAGGTGTGGGTCGCGTTGGGGTGGATTATTCTTTTTGCTCGCACGTATATATTCTTAACTTAAAGACCGATAATTCTTATCTAGATTTCTTATGAAATTTATGTGCGTAATCTAAAGTTAAAAGTTAATTAAATAATATTATTTATATTTCTAAAAACTATTAAATTTATTTTAGTCACGCAACATTACGCGTTATTTTACACTTATACTCGTAAAAGTTACACTAAAATTCTTAGTGTGGAAACTTGTCGAGTAATCGGAATAAGTAATTCTTCCACAAAGTCTGACACATTTCTTTTGCTAAAATTCATTTTAATCCTAAAAAAAGAAAAATCAATAACTCCTAATAAAACCTTTATGTAATGTAGCTAAAAACTATCACGATAACGTCGGCTTTGAAATAAAAATCTGCATCGAAATTGGTTCATCCGTTTAAAAGTTATAGTGCCACAGACAAACACACAGTACCTCTCGTTTTAAGACTTAACAATTATTTAATTTGTTTTAACGTGAAAGCGGAACATACATAGAAGCACCCATTTAAAATGTTAGTAAGGATTCAACAAAAACATTTATTTTAATTAAATGACGTAATAATTTTTATTGGGTTTAGCTAAACGTAAAAAAATATCGTTACGACTTTTGGCGCCGTCGAGAGTAAAGATAGTCGTAGTTTTTTCATAAAAATTGAATTTCGTGTTTCAGTTGAACGAAATTACTCAATTTTGGTGACATTTTGTTCTGCGAAAGTGTACAAATGAAATAATCATGAAGGAATTAGTGTACCGAGTATTTCCTTGCTCCCGCCAAATCTCACTAAATAAGCTTGAGTAAGGAGGCCACCGCATTTTCCCTGCGTTGTGACATGACTTTCATTGACGACTTATGTTTAATTTTGAACAATTTAAGCCTGATTTAGTAAAATCAGGTAGCTTGATGCAAAATTCAACTTGACTTATGGCAAACGCTAACGCCAATGCCAAAATCTGAAAAATAAACTTGTAACAGTTGATTTTTGAATACTGGGAGATCACTTTTTTGTTTATTGTTTAAAGACATTATCTACACATTCATTCATTCATGAAAATATCTAGGTAAAAAACCGACTTCAGAACCAAAAAGTAAAATATGGATTTAATATTGCTATTTACTAACAGGTTTGAAGTTTGTACCAAGCCTTAAATTAATAATTACATTGTAGTATTAAACTGGCTTGGCACCGACTTCAAACCTATTAGTAAATAGCACATGTAAATAGTAGGTAGTTAATATTTAATTTTAAATTTTTATTATTTTTTACTTTTTGGTTTTGAAGTCGGTTTCATGACGACATTCATCGGCCGATATGATTAAATTTAATAATCTTATAAGTAAATATCTTTAAAGCATGGTATAAGGCTATATATAATGTAATAAACTTACTAAATATATTTATAGTAATTTTGCTGAATGCCGATGTGTCTGTAATCTTGCCACTAATGCCCGGTTCCTATAATCAACCAGTCCGTCAGCTAAAACATTCGTAGTTTGTTCAAAAGTAACGGAGCGTTACCAACATTTGCAAAAAATGTTTAGAATCAATATTCGGAAACGAGCAACCGTTGTTAGTAATCTTACTAAGCATACAAAATACTACCATCCGTAACCAAAACGACTCGTTTTTTGAATATAGGAACCGGGCAAAAGTCACCCAAGTGGATCAAATTTACTTGCGAGATTTGATTTAATTTAATAAAAATACATCAATATAGGTGAAAGTAGATAAAAAATGTCTAATTATTACAAAATAATCTAATAAAACTAAAATACCTAATAAAAACTAATTGGTCTACCCGAATCAATTTTTTATGGGTCAATTCCGAAACTATATCGTATCAAACAAAAAAAGAATTACGTGAAGTTTAGAAATCTCGGAGAAATAGGTGTACATACATCAAAAAATATACTGGCCGAATTGATATCCTCCTCCTTTTTTTTCAAGTCGGTGAAAAAAATAATTGTTTGAATTATAACTTCTATTTTCTAAGTTTAGTTTTCACGAAACGATTCTTCAACCTCAAAAGGTCGCGTCAATCAATCTTGTATGTAACAGATCTTTCTGTTCATAAATATATAATTAAAACGGCCATTAATTATTCTTCCTAAGGTGATTTTAAATTTCTTAGTACATAACATTTTGGAAAACAAAAACATTATAATCTCCTTCCATTCATTTGAATTTAACTTTTATACCTTGGAAATAAAATACAAATTCGTTTGTACTATACACTGACATGCGCTATCCTAGAAAATTCGTATTTCGAATGTTCCGACTTTTCCACAGAGTATTTCAATTTTCAGTTAGTATTCCTGCAGCTTTCAGGGCGCGTGGGTGTGCCAGTATATCTTGTGTCAATATTTTCGTTCGCGAAATATCAGACAGTGTTATTTTTTGTGAAAAGTGTTAATTTAAGAATTGTGGACTTTAATAGTGATTTGAAATAACATAAAGGTAAGCTTTTGATTTTTGATTTCTGTTATTTTATATATTAAAACTGTTAAAACAACATAAAACATTACCAAAGAAGGTTTTGTTAAGATAGTTATTTTTGTGATTTTTTTTTCTACTCAAACTTATTATTGT
This sequence comes from Calephelis nemesis, assembly GCA_002245505.1. Lineage (NCBI taxonomy): Eukaryota > Metazoa > Arthropoda > Insecta > Lepidoptera > Riodinidae > Calephelis > Calephelis nemesis. The sequence continues at coordinate 72,174 of NJDD01001811.1, read as the reverse complement.
ACCTATACTAATTACTACGTTGTCGATTTTGAAATTATACAGATTCGTCACAACTGTACCCATACAAAATAATCAAGACCAAGGCTTTTTTTTTAATTTTTTTACTTGATCTACGGTCAAGACGGTGTATGTAGTAAGTTTAGTAAAAAAATATAAATTAATAAATATATATAACTACACTATAAGGTATACCATCTATAATTGGTATATGTACCTTTACCGCTTCTATTTCTCATTATCTGAAAATTCATCTATTAATACTGCGTTTAATGGGATTATCTATGACAGATGCAATCGTTGCAAATTTTATTTTGAAATAAGAATATATTGTCATTAATAAGTGTCACTTTTACAATTACGTAGCCACTTTAAAGTAATCTGGCGACTATTAATTAACACATAATAATTAAGCGTAGTAACTAGTACTGAAAAACCCATTCCAACTATTTCACTAGGTAGGTACCTATCACGTCGCTATTTGATAAGTCTAATTTCGAAAGTTAGCTAATGATGTCGAAATGGTCCGCCTAAATTTCACCAACATCTTACTAGTAGTTTTGAGCTATACCTTGGTACAAAACAATGCATACATTAACCGTAGTTAGATTTACTATTCGTATAAAAACTAGCTTTCGTAAGCTAAACGACTCGTTTTTTGAATATAATAACCGGGCATTAGAAGGCAAACTTAATATAATTAGAAACACGCGTCATTTACAGATAATAACAATCTTTTATTGTTTACTTGAAGAAGTGATTTAGCGTCCTTTTTATAAGTAAGTTTAATAATTTCCTAATTGGTAGAAATACTATCAAAATTGGGACCCAATAATTACTCATTGTCAGTAGCTAAATATTCGTAACAGCACTCTACCCCCGTGTTGGTCCGGGCTCCTTTGCAGAATTGACTATCTGCCTTCCTGCCAGGCAGCTCGTAAAAGGCGAGCATAGGCTTACCGTCAATAATACCGTGACATCTGACTAGGTGATAGAGTTTCGCAGTGACTGACCCGGATTGGTACCACCGCCTTACCTATTCCTGCCGCAATAACGTCATGACGTGTTCCGGTTCGGAGGATAAGGTAGCCGGTAAACTTACTTTTGCTCGAGACCTAGCATCCCGGCCTCGGGTTGGCAACGCACCATTACCACCCTTAGTGTCTCTAGGGGCGTAAATTTCTTACCATCAGGAAATCCGTCTGCTTGTTTGCATTCCAATATAAAAAAAAAAAACTTCTCCGTTTTATTATTCCATCAGCTGGTGTTAGAATGTAAAAGCAAAATGTGATCAGACAATAAAAATATTAATATCCTTTGACAAATTAAACAGATTAAAGCAATTTAATCTTGTGTGCTTGTATTACGGGTGTTAGTCCACAAATTCATTACATAGAAATATTTAGTCAATAATAATAAGAATTCTAAAGAAATACCAAAACAAATTTGATTAATACCTACGTCCGGACCCAGAAATGAAGATCTAGATGTTCATTACACAATTGTTTGCCTCCGTCGGTAATTGATCCAAGCCTCGTTGTGAGCCGGTGGTATTAGGCGTGTACGTTAACCACGACGATATCATGAACAAAGCGGTGAAAGACCTAAAAATATATTCACGCCCATATCTAGTCTCACAATGTGTGACTTAGTGGCTCATAATGGCTACACTGTCAATATCATCATGGAAGCAAGAATGGATAAGGCGGGGGACCCTTGGCCAGACAAATTTCTGCAAAGCACAGTGGTCTTGTTGGTAATAGTCTATTTAAACTAATCCTACTCGTGCCTCTTAGGCTTAATAGTCCAGACTCAGGTTGCCGTTACCATCACCTTTGATGTCTATCAGCGACATGCATTTGTTAACATCAGAGAATTTATGTACCTGTTACATTTCTGACCCTGTAAAAACTATTTACTTCAAGTCAAAACACAAATAAAATTTGTAGAAATCTGCTTTCCTGCCAGGCAGCTCGTAAAAGGCGACGTCTTACCGTCCGTGCCGTGACGTCTGACTAAGTGGTAGAGTTTTGCAGCGACTCGTCTTTAGCATCAAAAAACAACAAGGGTTTGTAAAGGTGCTAAACAGTTTTTATAAATAACGGTTACAAGTTATTCGTAAATGTTATGAATAACTATTACAAGTTATTCATTAAAGTTGTAAATAACTATTACAAGTTATTCATAAAAGTTGTGAATAACTACTACAAGTAAAACCTCATAGGAAATTTAATCGCCCGGGCAAAGTTACTGGAGACAAGATGATAGTGCTTGATTATATTGTTCACAAGCCTGGGAAGTGAAATTCCTTTCCGTTACACTGCACTTTTCAACAAACAAGGGAACCTTGATGATGTTAAGGAAAATAATTCCCAAATTGAAATCGAAAATTGGGTCCATGAGGGGCAATCCGGAAAAAAATATTTGCAGGAAAAATAAGGAATTGATTGATGCTGCTGTAATATGACTTATGTATTGTTGGGTTTTGTGAGTGTGAGAAAGGAAAATAACTTCTGAAAAATTCACATCACTTAACATTATATTTTACATTATTTCAGGAAATGAAATATTAAAAAGAAATGACATGTGACATGAAATAAAAATTAAATGAAATAAGAAAAAAAGACACATGAAATAAAACGAAGAATGAAACAAAATATGAAATCAAATTAAATGCAAATTATTTATCTTCTTATGAAATTGTTGCAAAAATATTGAAATAAGTGTAAAAACAATCTTTTATAATGTGGTAGATGATGGTGGATATATTTCAAATCAAATATGTAAAACAGTTAAATGTTATAATTTGAGTGACTAAAAAAGTGGTTTGCATGAATGTAACTGATTAACACTACATATCGCTCGCTTGTTTTAAAATCTAGATTCTAATCAATTCGTCATAATTTTCCAAAATAGGTTCCGCCAAGCACCGACGATAAGAAGTAAGTATAGAAAATAAGAATACAATAGAGCAAAAGCTTGCCACTTTCCTTATTCGTATCGACACATATCCAAACCTATGTATTGTATTGCAAAGTAAATCAATATCTAATTTACAAAATTAATTAAGTTTTATTACTAGGAATTAAGTAAAATCTACATTCTCTGTAGTAGTATTATTTAAACATAAATCTGGTTTTTTAATCTCTTTATAATGTGATTGTAACTAGGATTATTTTGATAATTAATAATGTAAGATTATTTTCATGTAGCCGTTCTGCCCCTTTAGCCAAAATTGTAGTTGCTTCTTGAACTAAACGGCGGAGAAATTGACTAGCATAGATATAAAGTGCAGGCATCACTGTAGACTATAAAAGTAGTGTTATAAGTTAGTCTGTGAGATCATAACTTTTGAATATGTTGACCAATTTTGATGCGCATTTTTTCGTTGGAAATCTAACGTGATGACGTCAACGAAACGGTTTTTAGGTGTTTTTCTTGTAGGTTTGTCGGTGGTTATTGACCAATACGTCATACCTAAATCTCATGAAAATTCAGTGGTGTTTGGTGTGTATGCTAACCTGTCGATATATTGAGGTGATCCATTAGGTAGGGTCGCCTAAGATCGAGTGTGTCATAATACCGGATGCATAGAATTTATCACAAATGCAGCATAATTGTTCACGAATGCCAACTTATTTGGATGCGCCATTTCATTCTGACCTTAATCATATAATTCGATCACGGACGCGATGAGTAGGTAAGTGTAATAGCGCTTTGAAATAATTAGGACAATTTTTTAGCGATGCGATCTTTCCTTCAAAAGTTTTATGGTATTTTGGTAAGTATTCATAATTTAATTTCCTTTTAAGTTTGATTCTACGCTGAATTAGCAAATACTCTCCAGATCTGTATACTTTGGTTAGGTCTAAGATATCTGTAGGTCAAGATCCGGGCGTCATTTCCATTGCATAACATCGGATAAAATAAAGATCTCAGGATTCATAAAATAATGAAAAATTTTCAAATATCTTCATCCAAATCCCCCTTTTATTTCTGTTTAAATCTAGGTGAAATTAGGCTCATAGATAGAATATAATCTGGATTCTGAAAGCACTTGGGCTACTTTTTACTTTTGGGAAAATCATAGCGTTTACAGAAAGCTAGTTAACGGCCAATATTAATATCCTATCTAAAGTAAGAGATAGTGTTAATTTAAATCTGTTGCCAGATAGTCGCTGTTATTTTTTTATTAATTAACAAAAATATCTTACCAACAAAGTTCTAGAAGGCTTATCTTTATTTGTATTTACGTTGGCCGTAAGATGAAAAAAATGTTTGTAACAAGCTTCTATATCACAGAAAAGCGGCCGATCTTAGGCGACCTTAAATAATACTTACATAAACGTCTTAACGCCAAGTACCTTACGTGTTAGGCAGATAATATCGAATGGCAATTGTCACGACCCTCCAAAACAACCTACATTCGAAGTTGGTTAATTCCTCTTACCTAGCTTCCTTCGAACTAATTCCAATAAATGATAATCATTTATTATGTTAAAATTTATACATTAAGAGATCTTTTAAACCCATTTAACCACTTGAGCGCGTGGACAAGTAAAAAAGTAATATAATAAGTACTTATAAAGACCCACATGTTGCCGACGTTGAGTAAACTCTTCATGAAACGTAATTCTAAATAAATTTTACATTTCTCTTTGAATTATTTAAATAATTTATAACAACTTGTGAAGTATAGGGTCTGGTGTTAGCATTGACTACATGAGATCTTGGTTTCGATACCTAGGTCGCGTAAAATTGTGTTTTTTTTTTTCAATTTTCTGATAAAAAGTTTCCATTACTTTTGTTTTTGACAAAACAATATTGGCGGCAGGTTTGCCACCTTTCGGGATATTTTGGAACCAAAAAGTACTTTTCGGCTGGTCGTGGGTATACACTTCCTGGTTGACCTTGTTATACATCTACCTGCTTCTTCGGGGATAATCTTTTTTTTGGAAATCCTTTTTATTAATCATTCTAGAAAATGTTTTTCTGTGGAGAAACTTACCCTGAGTTAATATATGGTTTGTAACCTGAAGTTGCGTGAGAAATGGGAGTAGTAATAAATAATAGGGAAAAATCCCCCTTGTTTGTCCCGGGCTTCTTTGATGAATGTAGGTCAACCTTTTTTCTACCACGTAGGTAGCTTGTAAGAGGTCAGTGTTGATTACTTGTCACAAACACAGTAACCATGATATTGTGGTAGTTTAAATGCATTTCCAACAATTCTTAATAGAAACTACATGTTTGACGTC